>CAUYON010014262.1:0-95828 GCA_963573935.1 Arctocebus calabarensis | reverse complement strand
GTTGAATAGTAATGGTGACAGAGGACAACCTTGTCCGGTTCCAGTTATAAGAGGAAAAGCTTTCAGTTTTACTCCATTCAGTAAAATATTAGCTGTGGGTTTGTCATAGATAGCTTCAATCAGGTTAAGAAATGTGCCATGTATGTCTATATTCTTCAGTGTGATAATTAGAAAAGGTTGCTGGATTTTATCGAATGCTTTTTCTGCATCTCTTGAGAGGATCATATGATCTTTGTTTTTGCTTCTGTCAATATGATGGATAATATTTATGGACTTGCGTATGTTAAACCAGCCTTGCATCCCTGGGATGAAACCTACTTGTATGACTTTTTTGATGATAAGCTGTAATCTATTGGCCAGGATTTTGTTGAGAATTTTTGCATCTATATTCATGAGTGAAATTGGTCTGAAATTCTCCTTTTTAGTTGGGTCTTTTCCTGGTTTTGGTATCAGGGTGATGTTTGCTTCGTAGAACATGTTGGGGAAGATTCCTTCTTCCTCGATTTTTTGGAATAATTTCTGTAGTATAGGAATAAGCTCTTTTTTGAAGGTTTGATAGAATTCTGGTGTGAAGTCATCCGGACCAGGGCATTTTTTTTTTTATTATTAAATCATAGCTGTGTACAGTAATACAATTATGGGGTACAATGTGCTGGTTTTATATACAATTTGAAATACTTTCATGAAACTGGTTAACATAGCCTTCACCGCATTTTCTTAGTTATTATTTTAAGACATTTATATTCTACACTTAGTAGATTTAACATGTACCTTTGTAAAATGCACCATAGATGTGGTCCCACCAATTACCCTCCATCCATCCATCCTTCCCCCTCCCCTCCCCTCGCCCTCCTCTTTCCTCTTCATCTTGGGCTACAGTTGGGTTATAGCATTCATATGGAAGTGTGGGTGTTTATAAATTGGTTTCATAGTAGGGTTGAGTACATTGGATACTTTTTCTTCCATTCTTTTTTCATACGGGGCTCCACCCCCTCACCACCAAAGTGCAAGAGGGAAAAGAAAGCTAGTCAGAGAGAAATTATGCCCTGCAAACGCACCAGCAACTGTGGCAGGATGCCTCATTCTTCCATTCTTAAGGTTCTTTGCTAAGAAGAATATGTTCCAGCTACTTCCATGTAAACATAAAAGAGGTAAAGTCTCCATCTTTTTTAAGGCTGCATAATATTCCATGGTGGACATATACCACAATATATTAATCCATTCATGGGTCAATGGGCAGTTGGGCTTCTTCCATGACTTAGTAACTGTGAATTGGGCTACAATAAACATTCTGGTGCAAATATCTTTGTTAGAAAGTGATTTTTGGTCTTTTGGATATATACCCAGTAGAGGAATTGAAGGATCAAATGACTGGTCAATTTTTAGATCCCTAAATGATCTCCAAACATCTTTCCAAAAGGAACGTATTAGTTTACATTCCCACCAGCAGTGCAGAAGTTTTCCCTTTTCTCCCCATCCATGCCACATCTGTGGTTTTAGGATTTTGTGATGTGGGCTAATCTTACTGGAGTTAGATGATATTATCTCAAAGTAATTTTGATTTGTATTTTTCTGATGATTAAGGATGATGAGCATTTTTCTTTTTATATGTCTGTAGGCCATGCACCTGTTTTCTTCAGAGAAGTTTCTTTTCAAGTCCCTTGCCCACACTGAGATGGGATCACTTGTTCTTTTCTTGCTAATATGTTTGAGTTCTCTGTGGATTCTGGTTATTAAACTGTTGTCAGAGACATAACCTGCAAATATCTTCTCCTATTCTGAGGGCTGTCTGCAAATAGAATCTAGCAAATGGACCAGGGTATTTTTTTATTGGAAGATTTTTTTATTGTTTCTTTGATCTCAGTGCTTGAAATTGGTCTGTCAGGAGCTCTATTTCTTCCTGGCTAAGTCTAGGGAGAGGATGTGATTCCAAATATTGATCCATTTCCTTCACATTGTCAAATTTCAGGGCATAGAATTTCTTGTAGTATTCAGAGATTCTTGTATCTCTGTGGCATCAGTTGTTATTTCCCCTTTATCATTTCTGATTGAGGTTACTAGAGATTTTACTTTTCTATTTCTAATTAGTCTGGCCAAAGGTTTATCTATTTTATTTATTTGTTCAAAAAGCCAGCTCTTTGTTTCATTAATTTTCTGAATGATTCTTTTGTTTTCAATTTCATTGCTCTCTGATTTAATTTTGGATATTTCTTTTCTTCTGCTGGGTTTAGGCTTAGATTGTTCTTCTTTTTCCAGTTCTACAAGATGGCTTATGAGTTTGTTGATGCCCTCTCTTTCTGTTTTTCGAATGTAGGCATCTAAAGTGATAAATTTTCCTCTCAGAACTGCTTTTGCAGTATCCCACAGGTTTTGGTAGCTTGTGTATTCATTGTTGTTATGCTCAAGTAAGTTAATGATTTCCTCTTTTATTTTTTCCTGCACCCAACTGTCATTCAACAGAAGGTCGTTTAATTTCTGTGCCTTTGTGTGGGGTTGAAAGTTTTTGTTGGAGTTGAGTTCAACCTTTAGTGCCTTGTGGTCTGAGAAGATATAAGGTAAAATTTCAATTCTTTTGATTCTATTAAGGTTTGTTTTGTGTCCTAGGATATGATCAATTTTAGAGAATGTTCCATGAAGTAATGAGAAGAATGTATATTCTATATCTTTTGGATGGAGAGTTCTATATGCGTCTATTAAGCACAGTTGTTCTAGGGTCTTATTTAAGTCTCTTATATCTTTGTTTAATTTCTGTTTAGAGGAGCTATCCAGCTCTGTAAGAGGAGTGTTAAAGTCCCATGTTATTCTGGTGTTATAGGATATCATATTGCTCAGACTGAGTAAGAAGGTTTGTTTCAAGAATCTGGGAGCATTTAAGTTGGGTATATAAATATTGAGAATTGAAATGTCTTCTTGTTGTATTTTTCCCTTGACCAATATGAAGTGACCATCTTTGTCTTTTTTTTCTTTAGTTGTTTTAAATCCACATATATCTGAAAATAAGATTGCAACCCCTCTTTTCTTCTGAATTCCTTTTGCCTGAAAATTGTCTTCCATCCCATAAATCTGAGTTTTAATTTTGTCTTTTGAAGCTAGGTGTGTTTACTGCAGACAGTAAAGGAATGGCTTGTGTTTGTTTGTTTGTTTGTTTGTTTGTGCCGAGGCCAAAAAAACCCACCTCTGTTATATGGGGACTGGTGCCCTTCTCCTTGAACCACAGGCACCGCCCGATGGCTTGTGTTTTTAATCCAATCAGCCCATCTATGCCTCTTCAGTTGGAAATTCAAGCCATTAACATTTATTGAGATAATTGATAAGTGTGTTAGTGTTCTATTCCTTATTTTTATGAGAGTCTGTTGCTTAGTTTTGTCTTTTGCATCATTGTGGAACTTAGGTTCTGTCCTTTAATTTCTGAGTTCTTACTTTGCTGTTGATCCATTGTGATAGTCAGCGTGTAGAACAGGTTGAGTATTTCCTGTAGAACTGATCTTGTGGCGAATTTCCTCAATGTTTGCATATCAGTAAATGATTCTCTGTCAATTTTAAAGCTTAGCTTAGTAGGATATAGAATTCTGGGCTGGACATTGTTCTGTTTAAGTAGATTAAAGGTAGATGACCATTGTCTTCTTGCTTAAAAAGTTTCATTAGAGAAGTCTACAGTCACCCTGATGGATTTGCCCCTGTGGGTGAACTGGCACTTATTCCTGACAACTTGTAGAATCTTTTCTTTTGTCTTGACTTTGGACAGGTTCAGCACAATGTGTCTTGAAGAAGCTCTGTTAGAGTTAAGATGACCCGGGGTCTGACATCCCTCTGAAAGGAATGTGTCAGAATCTTTGGTGATATTTGGGAAATTTTCATTTATAATATTCTCTAGTATGGCTTCCATTCCTCTGGGGCATTCTTCTTCCCCTTCTGGGATACCTATAACTTGTATGTTTGAATGCTTCATAGAGTCCCACAATTCTGTCAGTGAATGTTCTGCTTTCTCTCTCTTCTTTTCTGCCTCTTTAACTATCTGAGTTATCTCAAAAGCTTTGTCCTCTACCTCTGAGATTCTTTCTTCTGCATGGTCTAATCCGTTGTTGATACTTTCTATTGCATCTTTAAGTTCCCTAATTGACGGTTTCAGTTCCTTCAGCTCTGCTATTTCCTTTCTATATTCTTCATAACATTCATCTCTTATTTGATTCCGTTTCTGGATTTCCTTTTGGTTATTTTCCTCTTTATCAGCAGTTTCCTTCATTGTTTCCATCATTTCCTTCACTGTTTTCATCATCTGTATTCTACATTGCCCTTCTGTCATTTCTAAGATTTCTTTATAGGAGGAATCCTCTGCAGTCCCTTGGGGGTGTTGCTCTGCGTTGCTCTGGAATGGTTTTTCATGTTGCCAGGATTTTTCTGCTGAGTCTTCCTCCTGAGTGTCTTCTTTTATCTGTTTCCTTGCCCTAATGTTCCTTACACTTCCGCTTGCTCTTTAAGTTACCATGCCTCTGGCATAGGGTTTTAATGAGTCCCAGTGTGCCAAAACTGATCTCACTCTATGCCCCTGAGGGCCAAGGCTTTAAGGGATCTCAGTCCCTACCTTTAGGCTGTTCAGTCACTAGATTACTCTCTCAAGGTCTCCCACATGATCCTCACTGTGTGACCCTGAGGGCAGAGCTTGCCAGGGCAGTTCTCCCACAATGGCTCCACATGGCCCACAGCCAAATATTATTAGCTTCATAGGCTTAGAAGTTCAGTGGTTCATTCTGGGGCCCTAGAGAACAGTTAAAGTCCTCCACACTCTCGCTTAAGTTCTGCCAAGGTAGTTCAACTGAGTGCCACATCCAAAAAAAGAAAACCCTCACAGGTAAGGCCTTTCCAGTTTACAATCTCAGTGCTGCTATACTTACAGCTGCCAGCAAGATTAGACCAAATGAACACAGGCAACCACTTGCCAGTTCTTCACTGCCTTTGTCCTCCTCATGGGGTCCAGAAGTCTTCCTGACTCCTTGTGTCCCCAGAGGATTGTTTCTGGGCAGATCCCACCAGCCAGTGATGTCTGGAGTCTTCTCTCCCAAGTCTCACCATGCCTAGTTGCAAGAAAGCTATTACTTGGCCACCATTTTGCTTCTCCCTACCTCTTTCTGTTTTCTTGATGAAGGCATCTAATGCTATAAATTTTCCTCTTAGGACTGCCTTTGCAGTTTCCCACAGGTTTTGATAATTTGTTTCTTCATTATCATTTTGTTCCAAAAATCTTATGATTTCCTTCTTAATCTCATCTTTGACCCAGCTATCATTGAGCACCAGGTTATGTAGTTTCCATAACTTTATCTGAGTATGAATATTTCTGTTGCTGTTGAGTTCAACTGTTATTCCATGTTGGTCTGAGAAGATACAAGGAGTAATTTCTATTCTTTTGAATTTGTTGAGGTTAGGCATATGTCCTAAGATGTGATTAATTTTGGAGGATGATTCATGGGCTGATGAGAAGAATGTGTATTTAATTTTGTTAGGATGAAATGTTGTGTATATGTCTGTTCTAGGGTCATGTTTAAGTCTATTATTTCTTTGTTTAGTTTCTACTTGGAGGATCTATCCAGTACTTTCAGAGGGGTGCTAAAATCTTTAACTATTATGGTGCCTGAAGATACCATTTTGTTTAGATCAGTGAAAGTTTGTTTTATAAATTACGGAATGTTCAGGTAGGGTGCATAAATATTAATTGTTGAAATGTCTTCATGTTGTGTGCTTCCCTTGACAAGTATGTAGTGTCCATTGTTGTCTTTCTTATTTTTGTTGGTGTAAATACACTTGTATCTGCAAATAAGATTGCAAACCCTACTTTTTTCTCATTTCCATTTGCTTGGGATAACTGTATTTCCATCCCTACACTGAGTCTTGTTTTATCCTTCAAGCCATTCACATTAATTGAGATAATTGATAGGGATGGTGGTGTTTTGGTCATCTTGTTTTACAGGGGTTCAGAGCTTATTTTTTTCCCTTTCACAGTTGTGGAAGCCAGGCTTTATTCTTTATTTATGGGTGAGTTTACTTAGGGGTGGGCCATCATGCTGGTCATTATGAAAAATGGTTCTGAGTACTTCCTGTAGAGCTGGATTAGTTATAGCAAATTCCTCAACATTTGGATGTCTTTAAAATATTTCTCAACACAAATGAAACTCAATTTAGTGGGATACAGGATCCTGGGCTGAAAATAGTTTGAGAAGGTTAAATGTCAATGACCGTCCTCTTCTGGCTTAAAAAGTTTGGGCTTAAAGATCTGTATTCATCCTAATATTTTTCCCTTTGTAAGACTTCTCTTATGCCTGGCTGCTTTCAGGATTTTCTCCTACCTATTAACTTTGGTAAAGTTAATTACAATGTGTGTAGGAGGTGCTTTGTTTGGAGGTTCTGAAACTACCTACTATCTGAATTTTGGTGTCTCTTGCGATGCTTGGGAGCTTCTCCATCCTATATTTCTTTTGAGCATCCATTCCTTTAAGACAGTCTTCTTCTCCTTGAAGTATCCTATAATTCAGATATTTGATCTTTTGCAATGATCCCAGAACTCCTTGAGTGAATATTCTGTTTCTGTTCTCCTTTTTTCTGCCTCTTTAAATGCTAGAGATAGTTCAAGTCTTATTTTCAATTTCTGAAATTCTTTCTTCTCCCCATTTAACTCTTTTATTGAGGGTCTCTACTATGTTTTGAAGCTCCTCAAATGCCTTTTTCAATTCCTTACGCTCTGCTATATCTTTCATCATTATACTTGGTGACTTTGTCTTTGAATTCATCAATTTTGTGAGATAACTTTTAACGTATTTTTTGGATTCCTATTTCCATCTTTTCCTCCATTCTAATCATCTTATTTGCCATCCATATTCTGAATTCTATTTCTGACATTTCAGCATTTTCTCTATGGATGGTATTTTCTGTTGTATCTTCTTTGTATTCTCTTGGGAAGTTGATTTGCTCTTATTTTTCATGTTCCCAGAGTTCTTCTGCTGGCTCCTCCCTAGGAGTATTTTTTACCTTTTAAAAACATAAAATAATTGTACTGTTTTAGGTGAAATGATAGATTGTCGGTAAATAATTGTTGAGAGATAATCTAATTTGGCACCTTTGGAAACACTGTACTAACCTATATGGCAATTAAAAGTGGCAGGGTGAGACTCATTCGGAAGGTCCCAGGAACTAGAGCTAACCACTCCTTCTCCAATAAGCTGAAGCTTGTGATTGTTGCTTTTCCACTACAGCTTCCAAAAGGTACCTTTCAGGGCTACAGCCAGAGACTCTGAGGGTGGGCTTGGTGAGATAGCTTAACCTGTCTTTTTTTAAATTAAAAAAAATTTTTTGAGACAGAGTGTCAAGCTATTGCCATGGGTAGAGTGCTGTGGTGTCACAGCCCACAGCAACCTCAAACTCTTGGGCTTAAGTGATTCTCTTGCCTCAGCCTCCAAGTAACTGGGACTACAGGCTCCCACCAGAACACCTGGCTATTTCTTTGTTGTTGTTGCAGTTGTCATTGTTGTTTTAGCTGACCTGGGCCAGGTTTAAACCCACCAGCCTCAGTGTATGTGGCTGGTGCTCTACCCACTGAGCAACTGGAGCCACCTTAATTTTAAATATTTTACTTGGAATTATAGACATATGAGAAACTTCAAAAATAGCCAGAGGTTCCCATGTGCCCATCACCCACCTTCCTCCAACAGGGACATTGCAGACAAAGTTTTTTTAAATGAAAATAGTATATAGAGCTGAGAAATCAACCCGTGAATATGAGAACTTGGCATATGATGAAGGTGATAAAGTAAATCAGGAAGAGAGAGAAAAAATAAAGTGTGGGCTAACAATCCTTGTATATATAAAAGTGGCAAATAGGAAATGATTTACAAATTAAAACTTCATTTTTTAATTTAATTTTTTATGAAATCATAACTATACATTTATGGGCTACAATGTGATGATTTGATATACAATGTGGAATGCTTAAATCAAACTGATTAACATAACCATCACCTCACTTATTTTTCATGGTAAGACATTTATAATTTACTCTGAATTGTTTTGAAATATACCCTTGCATTGTGCACATTAGGTGAGATCCCACCAAATGTCCTCCCTCCTCCCTCTACCCACCCACCTCCCTCCCCTACGCTCTCTCTACTCTCCCTTCCTTCTTACTGCACTATATTTGTGTTTTATCATTCATAAGAATGTGTAAGTGATTATATATTGGTTTCATAATAGTATTGGGTACATTGGATACTTTTTTCCATTCTTGAGATATTTTACTAAGAAAAATATGTTCCAACTCCATCCAGGTAAACATAAAAGATGTAAAGTCTCCATCTTTTTATGGCTGAATAGTACTCCATGGTATACATACACCACAATTTTTAATCCATTCATGGGTTGATGAGCATTTAGGATGCTTCCACAACTTCGTAATTATGAATTGGGCTGCAATAACAGCTTACCCTCTACCCAGTCCTAAGGAGTCATGGTATTATGCTAGAATCTCAGCTGGGCAAAGATACAAACATCTGTGGCCCTACCTCCTTCCCACGATAGCTGGAGATGGGGAATCCACAGACAGACCCACTGTATCCGCCCCTCAGTGATGCAATGCCATGTACACGCAGTTTCCAAGGGTCAGCAGGTGGACAGCTCTGGCCAAGAGTTGCAGTCAAACTCGTTCAAGCAGCATGAGCAACACCCACACAAAATAGTTCAGAGGGTCACCAGGTCAGCAATCTGTCTGAGAGTTCGCAGGGGGCTGGACAAGGGTCTTTTCTAGTGGGAAAGGGAGTCAGGATAGTTCATCCCTCTTCCCCACCAAACTTAGAACTTTAGCACCACTGTTTCTGCACTGCAACTCAGTAGCTTCCTTAATGCCCTGGCTTCTCAGTAAACACGCCAAACACTCCATCGCCTGCAGGGGGCAGTCCTTCAGGCAACCAGGATAGAGGGAAGGGTGAGGTGTGTGCTCAGGATTGCCCAGAAAATATTTATTCGATTTTGTGTCATGCAGGATA
The DNA here is from genome assembly GCA_963573935.1 of Arctocebus calabarensis. NCBI lineage: Eukaryota > Metazoa > Chordata > Mammalia > Primates > Lorisidae > Arctocebus > Arctocebus calabarensis. The sequence goes on along the minus strand of CAUYON010014262.1, from coordinate 86,805 downwards.
GGGTCTGGGCTCAGAAGTGAAACCTCCCTGATGTAGGAGGCCTGGGATTTAGCTGGTATCTCCTGTGGGGTGAGGTGAGAGGCTCTTTGTTCCCTGGTCATTCATGGAAAGTCTGGGGAGGACCTCCTTTTGGGGTGAGAGGGTTTCCCATCCTCTTGGCAACAGGTACCTTCACACTAGTGGTTCCAAAACTGATCTTTGTTGTCTTTCTTCCTCTTTCTTGATCTTGCCACTGCTTGTCTCAGTGGGGATGGTGTGTACCTCACTTTCTTTTTTTTTAATTTTTTTTATTAAATCATAACTGTATACATTAATGCATTTATGGGGTACAATGCACTGATTTTAGATACAATTTAGAATGCTTACATCAGACTGGTTAACATAGCCTTCACCTCATTTACTTAATTATTATGTTAAGACATTGATACTTTACTCGTAATAGATTTGACATGTACCCTTGCAATATACACCATAGGTGAGGTCCCACCGATTACCCTCCCTATACCCACCCCTCCCCTCCCCTCCTCCTCCTCTTCCCTTCTTCATCCTGGAATTATGTTTTATCTTTCATATGAAAGTCTGGGTGATTATATATTGGTTTCATAATAGTACTGAGTACATTAGATACTTTTTTCTTCCATTCTTGAGATACTTTACTAAGAAGAATATGTTTCAGCTCCATCCGTGTAAGCATAAAAGAGATAAAGTCTCCATCTTTTTTAAGGCTGCATAATATTCCATATATGTGGTATACATATACCACAATTTGTTAATCCATTCATGGCTCAGTGGGCACTTGGGCTGCTTTCATGACTTGGCAATTATGAATTGGGGTATAATGAACAGTCTGGTGCAAATAACTTTGTTGTGAAGTGATTTTCGGTCATCTGGATATATATCAAGTAGAGGAATTGCAGGATCTAATGGCAGGTCTACTCTTAGTTCCCTAAGTGTCCTCTAAACTTTACAAGACAGAACCACCTAGCCCCATCACACCAAGCAGGTCTCCAGAGTGTCAGGCTACAGTACTGAATGGGACCTTTGTAAAGCTGTAGGGGAAAAGCCATAGTCACCAGTCCTAGCTCTTTGGTAAAGGGCTGGTAAATTACAACTCCAGGAGCCCTCAATCCAATCTCACTTTCTTCTCTTTGTGCTCAACTCCCCACCTTTGGCTTCTCTAAGTTCATTTTAGTCCAGTTTCTCTCCCTCTGGACAGGAGCCTCTGGCAAATGCTGCTTCTCATTGGCCCACTTGACTCCTCCTCACTATTCAGCCATTAAGAAGATGGAGACCTTACATCTTTTGTATTTACCTGGATGGATATTGAGAACATTTTCCTAAGTAAAGTATCTCAAGAATGGAAAAGTAAGCATCCCATGTACTTGGTACTAATCTGAAAATAGTAGACCTACAACTATAGGTTTACAGGAGAGCAAAATACAATTAAATTAAAAACGTTTTTGATACATAATCCACATATTTTCAGGATACATGTGATAATTCAATATAGTCATATAATTTGTAAAGATCAGTGTAATTGTGATATCTATCATCTTTAATATTTGTCTTTTCTTTATGCTAAAAACATTTGACTTATTTTCTAGCTATTTTGAAATATACAATAGATTATTAAACCGTGGTTTCCTAACTAATGTATCGAACGCTAGGTCTTATTTATTCCTCAAAGCTAGTTAACTGGGAAGAGCTGGGGTCCAAACCTGTTGACTCACATTTTTCTATACAATGCAATTGCTGTGTACTCTTGAGCCATTGCTTATGCAGGATGTGGAGGGCAGATTAGGCCATGTAGCCTTGTCTTTAAACTGTGGAAGTACAAAGTGATAGGGGTAATTAGATTTTTTGGTGAATTAAACTAGGAAGGAGGACAGAAATGATGCAACCCTTGGCATGGCTACTTATGGAGGTGCTCTAATTGTCCCATTCACAATGTTAGTCATTTAAAACACATTTGCTAAGAAAATATTTTATACTAAAATGAACTGAAATGTCATAACTAATGATGGTGTTCTTCAGTGGCTAATTATTCCCTTGACTGCTTTATAATTCAAGGCCAGATTCTAGGGCCTTATGTAAAAGTAAATCTCACAGACTAGAAAAATGAAAGGTAAGTGTATTCATATGTTCTTTCACCTAATGCTGATTGAGGGCCCACTATGTGTCAGACACAAAGCAAGAGTGCTGTGGTGTGGAATTGCTTTCAGTAAGAGGAAAATAAGGATACAACATTAAAAGGGTCACGAGAAAACTTCTAAACAAAGATCAAGAATGTTTTCATATAATAAACGAGAAAATATCATGAAAAAAAATAAAAATAAAAAAAAATAAAATAAAGATTGCCTCTGATTTTGATCATTTGATGACAACCTAATTGGTCATGAAACCATTTATCCTCTGCTATTGCTTTTAAACACACACACAAAAAAATGAGGTAGGGAGTCTATATGGAATTAAACACATTGTTTTGACCAGGTACTAGACTTGAAGGTTTATTTAGTAAACATTTATCAAGGATCTGATATGTGCACAGTACTATCTATTGAGAACTACTCAAGACACAGTTTTTAAGTCCTGAAAAGGGCACAGGTTAGTTGGTAGAAAGACATGTAACTGAATGTATTTCACCAGAATGAACAGTTCACTATAATGTGAATGTTGAAAGGGCTGTGAGAGATTAGTTAGTCCAATACTATTGATTTACAAATGAAAAAATAAAGTTCAGGGAGAGTTTGCAAAAGTTACATCATTAATGGAAAAACTGGAAGTAGAATCCAGGGTCTGCTGCTGCTATAATCTAATACTCTTTCCATCATACCAGTCTGTCCTCCATTAGACCCTCCATTAGACCCTTCACGTTTTCTGTAAAAGGTCCATTAAGATTTTGCAAACATATAGTGAAGCTAAGTTGGATAGTTATTTCAGGCTGCCAAACCCTGCTACTTTTTAGGTGTATGCACATGCACGTGTCTGCTGCTCATGCCTGTGTGCCTGCATGCAGGGGGGTGTACATTTCATGTTATTGTCATTCCGGAAGAAAGGCCTCAGTTGTCAAGAGGTGTGTGGCGATGCAGTCCCTCTCTGTTTTGGCCATTAAGGGCCTGATTGCTCCCAGTCCCAGCTGGTTATGAGAGCGTGAAGTCTGCCATCCCCAGGGAAGGCCTGAACTAAACCAGAAAACATATGTAAACTCTGCCTCGCTTCTTGTTTTATGATTACCAACTCTAAGTAATATGTACCAAATGGAGTGGGAGAATCACTGGCCAGGTGTAATTTAGCCCATACTCTGTACAGGCCAGAAAAGGCCTGGGCCATTTCTAGGGGTGAGGGGAAGTGAGGGCTGGGTAGACTGCAGAACTCTGTTCTTATTAACAAACCCACAGAATGCCCCAGAGCAAAAGCAGATTTAAAACTGAAGCATTAATGAGATTCTGTTGCAGCACTGTCACCTTCCTGTTGTGATAAAACCTTGCCAGTTGATCCTGCTTGAGGTTCAGGTATAGTGAGAGACCTCTTTAAAAATATGCGCTTCCTGGGGCTGGGTGCAGTGGCCCACGTCTGTAATCCTAGCACTCTGGGAGGCTGAGGCGGGTGGATTGTCTGCATTCAGGAGATCAAGACCAGCCTGAGCAAGAGCGAGACCTCTGTTTCTACCAAAAAAAAAACCAGCAAAAATCTAGCCAGGCATGGTGACAGGTGCCTGTAGTCCTGGAAGGCTGAGGCAAAAGGATTGCTTAATCCCAGGAGTTTGAGGTTGCTATGAGCTATGATGCTATGACACTCTGCACAGGGTGAGTTTGAGACTTCGTCTCAAAAAAAAAAAATAAAAGTTTAAGTTCCAGTATAGGGTAAGAGAGTGAGACTCCATCTCCAAAAAAAAAAAAGAAAAGTTTCTTCCTAAACTCTGCTGGGCCAGACTTTTCAGCTAGCTATAAGCCATGCCATGAGATCTGTCACAGAGAGACTTTGCCCGGTTGTTTTCGGTACTACCATCTCCCCCAGATTATGAAGGCTATTTTGGTCTTTGAAGTGAGTGTGCCACTGTTAAATTTTATAAGTGTAGATTGTTAGTGCTTTAGTTTTTCCTAAGATGTTATTCATGTTTCAGACAACAGTAAAGACATATAGGCTGATGTTGGGGTGTGGTCGCTGGCAGCGCCCCTGGAGGTGGCAAAGCATCCAGTTCCCAAACTAGGTTCATCATCACAACCACCTGGGGAACTTGTTAACATTTCCTGGACTCTAGCGCTGGAGATTCTGCTCCCATAGGTTTGTGGAGAGTCAGAGGATTTATCATTTTAAAAAGTGCCTCATTTGGCTGTGATGCTCCCTTAGGAGCAAATCCAACCACCTTGTTTGGAAGATAAAGGAAATAAGATCCAGAGGTCGGAAGTGAATGGTCTCAGTCCCACAAGCATTATCAGAAATATCAGATTTTTGATTTACAAAACGGGATTGAGATATGGGGATTAAGTAAATGATAGATTTGGGAACATAGAAAATACCTTTTAAGTAAGTTCCAGTACAGTACTCTTTGTTATTACATTGTTCTAAACACCAAATAGAAAATGTTTTTCGTTTGTTTGTTTTTTGAGACAGTCTCACTCTGTCACACTGGGTATAGTGCCATGGCATCATCATAGCTCTCAGCAGCCTCAAACTCTTGGGCTTCAGTGATTTGTTGCCTCAGTTTTTCTATTTTTAGTAGAGACGGGGATCTCACTCTTGCTCAAGCTGATGATCTCAAACTCCTGAGCTTAAGCAACCTACCTGCCTAGGCTCCCAGAGTGCTAGAGTTACAGGCGTGAGCCGCCTTGCCTGGCCAGAAAATGGTTGTTTTTTTTAAACTTATTTTTCAGTATCAATATCACTTAACATTAATTTTTTTCATTTTTTCTTTTTTGAGACAAGAATCTCAGGCTATTGCCCTGGGTAGAGTGCCATGGCATCACAGCTCACAGCAGCCTCAAACTCTTGGGCTTAAGTGATTCTCTTGCCTCTTCTCCCAAGTAGCTGGAACTACATATGTCCGCCACAATGCCTGGCTATCTTTTAGTTATTGTTGTTGCCACTGTTGTTTTAGGTGGCCTGGGCCGGGTTCAAACCCACAAGCCTCCGTGTATGTGGCCGGCGCCCTGTCCACTGAGCTATGGACACCACCCAACTTAACATTATTTTAGTCCAAAGGATGTGAATAAAAATATTGTATGTGAAAATATATGTGCATGTGTATGTGTGTGTCAGAGAGAAAGGAGAGAGAAAAACTTTGTACTAAATAGTCCAAGACTTTGTACTAAATAGTCCGGTACTAATGACAGGACTATAAATAGATTCATTTTGAAAACTGTGATACACATCTATACAAACTAGGATAAATATCTTGGCCCCAAATGAATATTGAGTAAGTCTTTAATATTTGTGTGAAAATATCACTGTTAAATTGATCAGCTCACTATTGAATTTAACATCTTATACCTTGAAACAACTACAAATATGTACTTTGTAATACATATACTTTTGAGCATACTGTTATATCCAGATTGCTGATTGACTCAGCTTTTTTCTAAAATGCAACTGCTTTTATACTTGAAAGTCATTTTAATTGTCCTTACCATATACCTGTATATGGATTATATACATAGCCTTTGCACGTTTCACATATAATTCATCCATTGATTCAATGAGTAATGATTAGCATGTTAATGTTCATCCCTGTGCCTGAAAATTTCCAAAAATTTGCTATAATTTTTTTTACTTTCCTTGCCCCCCCCCCCAAGAGTAATTGCTCATACATTCCTACATGGCTGTTAATGTGCACATTTTCTTTGTTGATTCATCTCATCATTTCGCAGCATTAGTTCTTTCTCTCCCACAATTTCATTATCTTTGCTTGTTATACGCTTCACTGAATGTTGTGTAAAATTGTAACCTTTTCTACCACCACTATTTTCCCCTTTCATTTTTCATCGTGGTATTCATTTTAGCATTATCAGAAATAGGATTCATTGCCAGAATGAATGAGCATATAATCATAGAAGCACTATGATAGACACTGGGGATCATAGGAAGTGGCTTGAAAGATGAGCATGACTCTGTTCCTACCCTCAGGGGTCACTCAGCTAGTAGGGGGCAGAGCTAGGATTCAGAGCTGCATCTGTCTGACTCCACCGCTCCTGTTCTTAACCATTACTCTATATTGCTCTCTCAAATAGTTCCGCTCTCTTCACCAGAGTCTTCATTTCCCAAACACAGGATAAGTAGGTTTTTATTATATTATTTAATATCCTGTATTACTCCCTACTGTTTTTCCAGCTGCACAATCATTTTTTGAATTTATTCTCCCTCCTCGGAGACTTTGCTCTAGTATTTCCCAATGAAGTACTAAACGGCATGAGAATTTCTGTATTCATAACACTTAAAGGCACAGAGTAGTTTTTAGATAAAGAAAGAATGTTTGTGTAGGGCAGCGTCTGTGGCTCAGTGGGTAGGGCGCCAGCCCCATATGCCTAGGGTAGCGGGTTTGAACCCAGCCCTGGTCAAACTGCAACAAAAAAAATAGCCAGATGTTATGGCAGGTGCCTATAGTCCCAGCTATTCAGGAGGCTGAGGCAAGAGAATCGCCTAAACCCAGGAGTTGGAGGTTGCTGTGAGCAGTGACACCACGGCACTCAACCGAGGGCCATAAAGTGAGACTCTGTCTCTAAAAAAAAAAAAAAAAAAGGAAGAATGCTTGTGTAGGTAATGGAAGATCCAGTCACACAGTCAGAGCACTTTTCTTAGAATCTATGTGAGCAATGCCAGTGGTGAGGGATAGATTGTCTAACAGTTGCAAAGTTGGGAATCTGTCCATTGGCCCAACTAATACATCTGCCTTTGATTCTGCACATTAAAAGTACATGCAAATCTCCACAATAGAGTGTTCTTAGGAGAAGCATTGCTTACTAAGAACCTAACGTACTCTTGTCTGAAAATACATCCATTTCCTTTGCTGAGATTTCTGAAGTCAGTATTTATTTGTGTTTGCTAGAAAGCTTTGGGGAAGATTCTTTTGTTGATCCTCATAATAATTCACTCCATCAAACTCTTATATTTTGCTGTTAAAGTGACTGTAACTCATCAGAATTTCCAAGATTAGCCCTACCTTCCTTTCTGCTTTTGAAGGCTGTGGTTATTTCTCAAGTGTCAGAATGTCAGTGTTCTTCTCTTTGTGCTATCGCTTTGGACTTTCAGTTTTCAGTATTGGATAGGGATACTTTGTCTGAATTCATACAAGCTGTTTTCAGTACCAAGTGATTTGAAAATGATAAAAAGAGTAAATGGCTCACTACCTAATTAGTGTCTACAGGTCAACAACTAGACCTGTGATAACCAACTTTATTTGTATGAGGCCCATTTCTGGAAAGACAAAAATATTCACAGGCTGCCATCCTTTTTGCATTCACAATCAAAACAGCGTTGGGGATTTCCATGGAGAAAAATTATGGTTTTTATACATAGATTACCTATTTACTGAAAGAATACAAGTGAAAATAATGGCACCACCATTTAGGCACAAAATGTTAATTTCAGAGCAAGTTTCAAAAAGTGGTCACATGGGAAAGCTTTTTTTAAATGTTTCATCCTGAAATTATATATATTATGGGTTATATTAGGAAATTAGATGGACTATTCATGAATCTAGAATTGCTTGCCTTTGTCTTGGCAAGATGTGGAGCACAATTACCACTTGACTTGTTTTTATGTTCTCAATCTTTAGCAAGAAATGTTGCCTCTTTTTTCTGGTCAGTGGACTGCTATAGCAGAAACACATCCTCAAGAACTGTGAAAGATCTGAGATTTTGCCCTAATTGCAGGCTAACAAATTAACTTGCTACAGTTTTCATGGCTGCTAGTTAAAGACACAAGACTCCTGGGTCAGAGATGAAGAACGCTTTATTTCTCACAGCAATTGCATCAGCCAGGGTATGCACATTTGTGCCAGATCCTTGAGTCCTAGTTCCCACAAGGTAAGGCAAAGAGAGCTGGACAAGTTCTGTACACACAATGAGTTGCATTATAGGAGAGGACTTTTGAGCTTAGGGAACTCAAATCTTTCATAACAGGTGGTAAGCCTATCTGCTGTTTTCTCTGAAGGGAGATGCTATCTATCATCCAAGGGTGCTTACTCTGCAAAGATAATTGAAAAAAAATAGTCTGTAACAAAGGGCAGTTCGTGCCATACAGAAGCACAAGAGATCCTAACACAGGCTCCCCATCCTTGGATGGCTGCAGGAACTTCTCAAGTTCCTCCATGCTTTTGGAGGATCAGGAAAGTATCCTGGGGCTTAGTAGAAGACAATTAGCTCAGCCTTGACTGGTTGGCCAAAAGGCATGGCTGTGTGCCACCTGTTGGAGGGTAGCAGAAAGCGCATCCAAAGACAATGTTCTCAGCTCTTGGGAGAATACTTTAAAAACAAAGTTCCAGAGGGGCACCTAAAGGTTGCCTCTCACTAGGCGTAAGCCCTGCTATTTTAGGTCTCCACCTACTACTCTTTTGCTCTCTCTTTTCGTCTCTAAACTCCTATTTTTTCTTCCTTGTTCAGGAAGTTTCATGTTACTAAGTGACTTGGATGAAAGTAGTTTGGTGTTTTACTGCACTTCGAAGGTGAAACATGTGCTAACCATACAGCAGTAAGCAGATGTTTATCCACGTCTGCAGGAAGTGAGTAGAGGACTGATTGATCCTGAGGTTATATGCAGAAAAGTTAGGTCTGGGATATTTGCTCAAGTGGGCAGAAGTCCAAGACCTCTCTATGGCCTAATATTCTGAGAACCCATGTGCTCCAGGGATGGCAGTGAGGGAATCCAGAATGCCCTTTGTTAATGTCTGTCAACCCGGGAATCAGAGTGCAGCAAAAGTAGCCTCCTACCTCGTGAGGGCAGAAAAGTCCCTGGATACTTGCTTTCTTCATTACAAAAGCTTAAGTGCCTCAGAAAACATAGTCATGCACGCTGTGTGATTTCTCTGTGATTCCTTTTTCTCCACTTGGAAAAAAGGTTACTCTTGGCCAATGTAGTGTTATATCATCTACAGGTAACCCAGCTCACTCACCTCTTATGCCTATGCATTTTGCTATCTTGCTCAGGAATGTTTCTAACTATGACTGTTTCTTAAAAGGACCAATTCTCTTGTCCCCACATTAAAAATTGAGAACATATTTTGAACATTCCAAAAGCATTTTTTTGACGAAGTTTCACTGCGGTGTAGTAATTTCCTCAAGTAGGGGAGGATGTTAATATTTGCTGTATTTTACAAAAGGCCAAGATAAGAGAAGTCTGAAAAAATTCCTGCCAATACGTTGTAGCCTTTGGGAGATAAAATACAAACGTCATCATTACCAGCAGCCAGGCTTTGCTGAGTACTGAGGATGGGGGTTACCATTCCTTTGCTTGTTGGGGGAAATGTTAATGGGGTAAAAACAAATAGCCTTTGTTTTGGTGAAAGTACAGATTTCTTAGTCCTTTCAAAGTATCCCTTTGGGAAGTACATAATGCATGCAGCAAGGATGATTTCTTGTTTCATATGGGTGATTGGCGGAGGATTGATGCTGCCTCCTTATTACTCAATTCAAATTCTTTCTTGAGAATATTTAGAAAGCGAATTAATTTTTCCCTTTTTTATTCCACTCAGAATGCCTAAAACAGATAAAATAGGAAGCAGAGTCATATTTGGCTGCTGTCTATTATCATTTACTGACTGAGACTCTATCTAAGCCTTCCTGGTTTTTGCAGATAATTAATTTTGTTCCTAAATGTAGGAAAGAGTGATTGTAATCAGTCTGTTTGTACTTTCAGCCACAAATAGAGCCCATCAAAGATATGAAGTACAAATAAACCTCATAAAAATATGCAGCCCAAGTACTGCTCGAGGTTAATGTTTTCTTTTCAAAGAAAACAATTCATATATAGTATGTGATTTTTTTAATGTCATTCTTGGTATCCTTATTATAGTTAATAGACCCCACTTTGAATGCTTTGAATTATTTTTATTATTAAATCTTATGTAGTCAGCTGAAGGAGACTTTGATTTGGCACAGAAATCAGTTCATCGACATATCTGTATTTCAGAGTTCTGGGTATGAGTTTCTTATCCTTTCAGAAAATTATGAATGATAACATCTAAGTAAGAGGCTCAGTTTCATGGGATGAAACCCAAGAGCATTCTGTTTGTCAAAGAATTCCTCTGAGCATTTTTCTACCTGTTCCCCACCTTTGCCCAACCCCTACTCTAAGCCCATCCCCGCTCCCTCTGCTTCAAAATCATACCATGCTCTGTGTCTTATTCATTCAGGCCCTGTACCTGGGTCAGAGGGAATGATGTGTGATTATGGTTCAATCATCACAGGAAGCCCATTTCTGTTTCTTCTGGCTCTCTAAAGTGTTCCCCCTCTTGAGAAACAAACTCATTTCACGGAGCAAAAATATTAACCACTAGAAAACTCTTTGAAAAGGTCGTCAAGGAAGGTATATCTTGGTCAAACGTGATACACTGATAGGGAGGAATAATTAAGCATAGGTGAGACCTTGTGAAATGACCTGCTATGCATTATAAGGTATAAAGACCATCAATTTAAGAATCAGAATTTTGATATAGGATCTGTGCCATGTGCTGACACAGGCTTTGGAAAAGGAACTTCATGGTGTCTCTTTCTTCATCTATATAATAAGATAGATCATGATGAAGAGCACTTGTGTAAAGCACATGCCATGTGCCACACACACTTCTAAGTGCTTTATGTAAATGAACTCTTTTAATGTTCACATCAATTCTCATGAGAAGGTGATTATCATTATTACTATTTTCCTGGTTAAAGAACTTAGGCAGAGAAACATGGAAGTGGGTGCCAGCTATGTGGCTGCATTAGCCACTCTCTAGTACAGGAGCTCCTGAGCTGTATTTCCTGCTGTGGCCAGACCTAGTCTTAGAATATATGGTTACAGCCTAGCCTTGTCTGCAGGTGGATGTGGCTGACTCAGTGGGCGTGAATGAAACAGGATGGGGAGCCAGAAGTTGCTAAGGGTCTTTCTTTCTTACCTGCTGTATCGGTTATTATTTGTCTTTTTTCCTATATTTGGCCTTTAGAATTACATAGAAACTTCCAATGGGCTTAGCTTTTCTTCTTTGCTCTTCCTCTTATTTGTATTAATTAATCCTAATTAGATTTTCCTAAATCTGCTTGGAGCTCAGGCCTCCCCCAGGATCAGACCTATTTTATTTAATTTAAAATAATCCATTTTGATGAACATTGTTGTTGTTGTTGTTGTTGTTTTTGAGACAGAATCTTACTTTGTTGCCCTCGGTAGAGTGCCATGGCGTAATAACTCACAGCAATCTTGAACTCTTGGACTCAAGCAGTCCTCTTGCCTCAGCCTCCCTAGTAGCTGGGACTACAGGTGCCTGCCATGATGCCTGGCTAGTTTTTCTATTTTTTAGCAGAGACGGGGTCTCGCTCTTGCTCAGCCTGGTCTCGAACCCATGAGTTCAAGCAATCCAACTGCCTCAGCCTCCCAGAGTGCTAGAATTATAGGAGTGGGCCACCACGCCCAGACTGATGAACTTATTTTTAAAAGATACTTTAAAAGGGCACCTGCATTTCCTCTTTTTCAAGGCAGAAATCCAAAGAATGATAAAATGTCAAGCTCTATGGCTCTCTTATTCTGCATTAAACCCTGTAATAATCTCTTTCCAATCATGGAAGGAGTACCCTATTAACTAAATTTCTGATTTGCTCAACTGCTCATTTCCCTTAACAAATTCTTAATACAAAATGGGTGGTTTTCTAGAGTATAGCAACCTCCTAGGAGATTTTTTTATTTTTGAGACAGAGTCTCACTATGTCACCCTCAGTAGAGTGCCATGGCATCACAGCTCACAGCAGCCTCAAACTCTTGGGCTTAAGTGATTCTCTTGCCTCAGCCGTAGATGGAACTACAGGCTCCTGCCACAATGCCTGGCTTATTTTTGTTGTTGTTACATTTGTCATTGTTGATTTTAGCTGGCCCAGGCTGGGTTCGAACCCGCCAACCTGTGTGTATATGGCCAGCGCCCTACAAGCACCGCCCCTAGGAGATTTTTTTCATTGTGAACACTTTCAATCATCTTTTCACAAGTTTTCTAGCCATAAAGTACTCTAGACAAAGTAGCAGAAAAATAAACTAATATCCTTGCTTTGATTAAAAATAAAGTGTTAATTGTGACAAATTGATATAATCAAATGTGACAGATAGAAGCTTATAGAATCCATGTTAGATTTTCTACCAGTATGAAAAGGATGTTAACAATCCCTAGATGACAGAGGTTGAAAGGATACACATTCGAGGACACATTTCCCTCACACATCTGTGTTTATCAAGTTTTAAAGTCTGTTTCTTCTCTCACTATTTCTCCCCACTCTGTAATACATTGATTTAAAAACAATTAATGCATGACTCAAACTACTCTGTGAAAGGCCCCATTTAGAATGGTCTCAGCTGTGGTTATCATTGACTAAAGAATCTGAGACACCAGAAATAATAAATCACAACAAACGTTCATTTTTAATGATGCCACAGAGATTTTTTAAGAGCAAAGCCTTCAAGATGGAAAGCTGGGTCAGTACCCTAGGTAGGAATGGGTCAGCTTCTTGTTACAAGAAGCAGAGTAAGAAGCAGTTGTAGAACATGGGCTTCAGGCGTTGGGATGTGAATCTCTACTCAGCCATTCCTTATCTTAGTTCCCTGGGCATTTTGTCTAATCTCTATGAGTCTAAATTGCTTCATCTATAGAATGGGAATGCAAATCCCAACCTTATATACTATGTAGATTAGCAACAATGTCTAGCACCGGGTAGCATTGTAAAATCTGACATGTAACATGATCTATTTGATCTGCTGTGTGGCAAAGTAGCCTTTTCTTCTTAGGCCTTCCTTCACTTGGGGAGGGGGGTATTCATTTTTGTGGTCCTCTCATTAGCAGCTCATCATTGAGAAATATTCACCAAGCTGCTATGATAAAGGCTTTATGCCAGGAGCTGGCAACACAAATACACTAGTCCCCCTGTTCATGGAGGATATGTTCCAAGCCCCCCAGTGGATACTTTAAACCATTGATAATATCAAACCTAATATATCAGTGGTTCTCAACCTATGGGTCACAACCCACAGGAACCGTATTAAAGGGCCATGGCATTAGTAAGGTTGAGAACCACTGCAATATATACTGTGTTTTCTCCTATACATACAAATCTATGACAAAGTTTAATTTATGAATTAAGCAGAGTAAGAGATTAACGACAGCAAGTAATAAAATAGAACAAATACGATAATATACTCTAATAAAACTTATGTGAATTTGGTCTCTCTCTCTCTCAAAATACCTTATTGTACTGTACCATGGGTAGCTAAAACCATGGAAAGTGAAACAGCCAGTAAGGATGAACTACTGTATCTCGGGCGTGTTTCATAAAGCTAAGCCAGTTGGGTTGCAACAGAGTTTCTGGGTTCTTTTTCTAATGTTATTGGATGGCTCTTTCCAGTAAGGCTGCTTGTCTAGGTTCTCCACACTTCCCCTATTGAAGTTCCTACTAATCTTTGCATTCAGAGGTTGGTGTGTCTTTAAATAAGTTTATTCAGTCTGCATGGCTGTAGGCCTCTGCTTTCATTTGCCCAACCTTTGCCACTAATAACCAGGAGAATCAATCATGCTCCCCCAGATGTTTGGGTAGATTGATTCCCAGCCAAACAGATCACGTTGAACACACAAGTTTGCTAACTGCTCACAGTGGTCTTCACAGAAGACTCATGAATAAAGGGCAGTGTGATATATCTGGATTCCCTATGGGGATTTTCAGCATTCATCTTCTTTTGCTCGGGTTTAGTGCTAAAATCCTTGGGAGCAGAGGGAAGATTCAAGCTGTGTTTATGGCTCCTTTGTTTTGGAGTGTGAATTTTTCAGTATGATGCTAAATTGCTTTTCCTGGGTACCACTGTTAAATGATGATTAAATTTAGGTTTGCTATAAAGATGAATACATGTCTGTTATGTTTCTTTGGGATAATTTAATGAAATCCCCTTATTTTGGATGTTATCCTTTTATTAGAGTCCCCAATTTTCTTTTTATTCTTATCTATCTTGCCTAGTCAAAGTCTTTCTGCTTTATAATGAGTGATAACTACCTTTCTGATTTGGGGATTTGGGTTATCACTCTGTTTCTTTGATAAAAAAGGAGAAGAAGAAAGCAATGATGAGGGAAGAAAAGGAGTTTAAGGGGAGTACAAAGAAGATAAGAAATGAGTCAGACAATTTTGAAGATGACTTTTCGCAGCTATATGGTCTCTGCATGATTTACTTAATATAATCATTGCCCCACTCATGCTAGCGCAATACAAATGCCACAAATTCTAGATTTTAAAACATACAGAAAAAATACATCATATCTAAACTATGACTCCCTTGCCATTTTCTTAAATCAAACATTAGTTTTAGAGAGAGTACCATTCTCCTCTCTTCCTCCCCTAGTATACGGTGTTTTCCATAGAGTATGCGTTTAACTTTTCTCTTAAATCGAGCTAAAACGGTATGGAGTCCATCCTTGGGTTAGCAAGGAGCTGTGGACAGTATAGAGAACACCAGTCTCCATCCACAAAATCAAGAACATAAGAAAGATCGTATATTTTTTACTTGTTTTTTGGCCTTTTTGTCTTAGAAATAGAGTTTATTTTTAGAGCCCTTTTAGATTCACAGAAAAATTGAAGAATTACAGTTTTGCCATATACTCCCTGCCCCTACATGCACACGCAGCCACGCCCATCAGCATCCCCCAGCAGAGTGGTCCATTTGTTACAGTTGATGAGCCTGCACTGACACATCGTTATCCCCCATATTCCACAGTTTACACGAGGTTTCACTTTGGGGTTTTGACAAATGTTGAATGACATGCATGCACCATTACAGCATCATGCAGAATCATTTCACTGCTTTTAAAATCCTGTGTTCCGCCTCTTCATCCCTCCCTCCCCACAAACCCCTGGCGACCACTGATTTTTCTATTGTCTGAATGTGTTTGCCTGTTCCAGAGTGTCATATTGTTGGAATCATACAGTTTTCGGATCAGCTTCTTTCTCTTAGTAATATGCCTTTAATGTTCTTCCATGTCTTTTCATGGCTAGATAGCTCATTTCTTTTTAGTATTTAATAATAGTCCATTGTCTGGAGCAGCTTTTACTTTTAAATCAATTTAATTTCAAGTTTAATCCTTTGTTCCCATTGGTAAATTATACCTCATTACTTTCTTTTAAAAGAGCATTATTGAGATAAACTTCACATTCAGGAGTGTCCAACATTTTTTTTTTCCTCTGCTGCGCATGGGAAGAAGAGAGGTCTTGGGCCACGCATTAAATACACAAACACTAACGAAAGCTGATAAGCTGAAAGAAAGGTCCATGCATAATTTTTGTGATATCCAACACCGCAAAAAAGGTCTTCACAGAATCAGCATGCACCCTTCAGCCACAGGTTGAACACCCCATACAACTCAGTGAACTTTTCACATTTTCATTCAGTTGTATAACCATCACCACAATCAATATCAGAACATTTTTATCACCCCAGAAGAAACTCTTTACCATTTCGCTGTCACTCCCCATTCTCCCTTCTCCCCAGCCCCTAGTAACCCTGATCTATTTTTTGTCTCTATGGATTTGTCTGCTTAGGACATTTGATATAAATGGAATCATAACAATATATGACATTTTGCATCTGACATCTTTCACTTAGCTTGTTTTCAAGGTTCATCTGTGTTATAACCCAGATCACGGCTTCATTACTTTCTCTGGCTGAATAATATTCCATTGTATGTGTATGCAATATTTTGTCCATTATCAGTTGATGGACATCTAGGTTTTTTCCACTTCTTGGATATTATGAATAGTATTCCTATGAATATTTGTGCACAGATCTTAGTGTGGACATGTTGCCTTTTCTCTTAAAAATACAACTAGAACTACCACTGTGAGTCAAATGATAACTCTATATTTACCTCTTAAAGAACTGCCAAAGAGTTTTCCAATGCTGCAACTTTCCCACAAACAAGTTATTATTTTTTAATGATTGCCATCACAGTGGATTTTAAGAGATATCTCATTGTGGCTTTAATTTGCATTTACCTAATGACTAATGATGTTGGGTTACTTTTAGGCGCTTATTGGCCAATCTATTGAGATATTAATTTATAAACTAGACTATTTTGTTATTTCATTGCTGAATTGTAAGAATTATTTACATATTCTGAAAACAGATCCTTATCAGATACATGATTCACAGCTATTTTCTACTATACTCTGGGGATGTCTTCTCACTTTCCTGATAATGTCCTTTTTAACGTTTTTTAACTTTTTATTTCAAGAAAACTATTTTAGGATATTATGGGATCTTATTTGTTGGCTACATAGTTTACTTTTGTACATTTTAAGTCAGAGTTATAGGTGGAATTATTTTCTTATTTTCAGTTTTGGGTTATTTCAATAGAGAAATAAATTAATTTTTGTATATTGATCTTGTGCCCAGTAACATTGCTGAATTTATTGGTTTTAATTGTGTAATAGTACATAAACAATATACAAGATCATGCCATCTGCAAAGACAGGGTTGTTTGGTTTTTTGTTTTTTGGTTTTTTTTTTTCAATCTGGATGCCGTCTCTTTCTTTTTACTTCCTTCCTTTCTTTTTTTCCCTCATTGCCCTGGCTTAAATCAGTACTACAAAGCTGAACAGAACTGATAAGAGTGGACATCTAGGCCAAGAATGGTGGCTCATACCTGTAATCCTAGCACTCTAGGACACCAGACAGGTGGATTTCTTGAGCTCAGGAGTTCAAGATCAGCCTGAGCCAGAGTGAGACCCCACCTCTAAAAACTAGCTAGACATTGTGGCAGGCGCCTGTAGTCCCAGCTACTTGAAAGGCTGAGGCAAGAGAATCGCTTGAGCCCAAGAATCTGAGGTTGTTGTGCACTATGATGCCAAAACACTCTACCCAGGGTGACAGAGTGAGACTCTGTCTCAAAAAAAAAATTTTTGCCAGGTGCAGCGGCTCATGCCTGTAATCCTAGCACTCTGAGAGGCTGAGGGGGACTGCTTGTGCTCACTAGTTCGAGACCAGCCTGAGCAAAACGCGAGACCCCATCTCAACTAAAAATAGAAAATCTGAGGCAAGAGGATCACTTGAACCCAAGAATTGGAAGATGCTATGAGCTATGACACCAAGGCACTCTACTCAGTCAAAAAAAAGAAATAAATAACAATAAACAAAATAAAAATGATTAATGAGATATTTTACTTTTTTTTTTGAGACAGAGCCTCAAGCTATCACCCTGGATAGAGTACCGTGACCTCACAGCTCACAGCAACCTCCAATTCCTGGGCTCAAGCAAATCTCCTACCTCTACCTCCTAAGTAGCTAGGACTACAGGCGCCCGCCACAACACCCGGCCACTTTTTGGTTGCAGCCGTCATTGTAGTTTGGCGGGCCCGGGCTGGATTCGAACCCGCCAGCTCGTGTACGTGGCTGGCACCTTAGCCAGTTGAGCCAGAGGCGCCGAGCCAATTTTTTACATTTTTTTAATCTCAAGTTGGACTCAGCCAGCACTCAGTGGTCACATAATGCAAGTTAGACAGTGAAGTTCTGACCTCCCTATTATGAAGGAATTTACAGGCCTCTGCTGTTATCAGTAGGCCTGAATTTCCTTGCAATAGTGGCAATGTAAGTCTCTCCCCAGGAAGGTCACTTTCTACAGCTATAACTAAGTACCCTTTTTGTTGTCCTGCTTAAAAGTGCCCACAAGCCAGGGTGGCGCCTGTGGCTCATCGAGTAAGGCGCCGGCCCCATATACTGAAGGTGGCGGGTTCAAATCTGGTCCCGTCCAAATTGAAAAACAGAAAAATAGCCGGGTGTTGTGGCGGGCACCTGTGGTCCCAGCTACTTGGGAGGCTGAGGCAAGAGAATCGCCTAAGCCTAGGAGTGGGAGGTTGCTGTGAGCTGTGTGACGCCACGGCACTCTACCGAGGGCCATAAAGTGAGACTTTGTCCCTACAAAAAAAAAAAAAAAAAGTGCCCACAAGCCAGAGGAAGTAAGTCAGAACAAAATATGTGATACACAACTGCTGTCCAGAGCATATTCCTGAATATATCTATATTTAAGTATCTTACAATCTGTTTGTATTGTGGTCTTGACAGAAAAGACTGACTCAGTATAATAAATGTCTTAATTTCACAGAGTAAATGTAGAGTCTGTTCCTATATCAGGAAATCGAAAATTAATTTGTGAGAACTAGTTAATATTTCAGTTAATTATAGCAGTTTTTAAATGCCCATGGAGAATATAGGATGGAAATTAAGAAGTTCTTTCAGATTTTAGATATGAACTCTTGATAACAGTGATCGGAGCTGGATTGCCTCCACAGGACTGAACTAGAAGCCCAAGCAAGGGAAGGCTGCACACAGAATGGAAAAATCTGAGCCATTTCATATGCTAGTTTGGGCGATTCAGATCTTCAGAGACCTCTTTCTCATGAATGGTGTTTTATTTTTTTTTTCTCTCTTTTTTTGGCTGGAACTTAGGAGATGTTGAGTTGAGTGAAGCCATCTGTATATCTGCCCCATTTTCCCTTTATCATTTTGCCTGACTAGACTCATCATAAGGATGATTAAAGGTTTCTCAGCACTTGAAAATAAATTATTCTTACCTTACCTTTGGCTTTTAAAGAATTAGTATTTGCTCTCTATCCAATTCTTAAGTTTTCTTAGTCATTCAATTCCATGCCTACCTTATTTGTGTAAGGTTTGCAACAATCCAGATGAAATGACTAGACCTATGACTTTTTATCGAGTTAGGCATGCTCTCTGTTTCCTCATCTGTTTCCCCAAGTTTGATTTCCACCTATCACAGTGGTGTAGGATTTAAATTTCCTTTCCGCTAATTCCATGAACCTGGAACCTGTTCAGACCCTGTACCGATGCTGCTTTTTTTTCTTTCCCACATTCTGTGATTGAGTCCCTGGTCTCATGTTTCATAGATTATTATCTGGGTCTCTAAAGTCTATAAGCCATCACTGTTCCCTGGATATAAATTTCCTGCCAGTTTCTCCTTTCTTTGCTTCACACACTTGTCTTAATACAACATCTAAACTTCCCAGTTGTGAGTATTAGCCAGATACCTCACCCCATGCTCACCTCAGACAGCTATCCTGGACCTGGGGCTTGGATTTCAAAGTGATAGCAGAAGAGACAGAACAAAATATTCACTGAATACAACTTTAAAGGCAATGCACAATTTTCAAGAAGCAGCAAGTGAAGACATCTATTTGGGGAGCTTTGCTCTGCAGAATGAAAAAAGCTATTGGATAAAAAAAAGAAAACAAATCAATCAGCCCAGCAGTAAGGAAGGCTTACCCTAGACAGGGCAGACATTTCCTTATTTTATCTTTTCAAGTCAAAATAGGGAGATTCAGTTGGTTGAATAGGGCTGACAAGCCAGCAAGGTAGAAAACTGAAGGTTAAAAACATGGCAAAGTAAGGTAATGGGATATGGCTGCCTATTCTAAACACAAGAAAAATAAATACTGACTGGATACTTTTGTAGTATCTGTGAGTTCTGCAATCAAAGGAAAAATCTGTAAATATTTTAAGATGTTTGCTTTGTACTCTTTGGCTAATTAAAAAATCAACTTACAGGGGAAAGTGAAACACTATAGATAAATATTCCGGTTTATCACAGGCAAATGTGTCCATAAAATAATATGCTGGCCATAGAACCTGGAACTTTGTTGTTAGGATTGGCCCCATGGAATTTTTATAAACTGAGATTCTGCTCTGTCAAGGGTGCTATAGGAAGTATCCTCTCAAATTGCAAGTTTCCCATAATAGTCTGTTGTAAAACTTCCTAGGGAAATACTGACCTTGGGTTAGGGCCTTTGTTTCTCTCTCTTTTTTTTTTTTTTTTTGAGACAGAGCCTCAAGCTGACTCTGCAAGGTATTTTAGTTTCATTACTCTCTTTCCTCTTACCTATGTTCTGTAGGAGGTATTTAAGTTTAGATTTTTTCAAATCATTTCTCCTTCGCTTTACATTTAGAGTCAAAGAATGACATTTAGAATGACTCAAATATCTAGTCTTGTTTCTTCATTCTGAAAAAAGAAAATTGTGGCATATGATTTGCAACAAAGAATTTGCCAAAGATCAACAAGTTAATGTCAAAGTAGGCCCCAAACCTATGGCTTCTGACTACCAGACCCCTATTCTTTTTGCTGCACCATCCATTTCTTTGATATGACATTGTAAGTATATTTCTAAAGTTTGCTTGTAGGATTATTCTCTCTTCTACATAAAAATATTCAAACTAGCATCTAAGATGCTTCTTGATTTTCTTTGATTTTTGATTGTAGGATTCCTAGAAATCACAATAGATGTGTCATTAGTATGGATTTAAATGCCCAGACTATTATGAGCATTTTTATGTGAAGAGAAATAAAATAGGAGAGGATGAAATTTCTTACAAAGTTATTTTTGGATCTGTGTTTTTACAAGTTACTTGAGAAATCCTGTATGAGAAAGGAATCAAATATAAATATGCAATTGAGACTAGGAGAATGTCTGAAATATGGTTCACTATAGAAATAGTGATAGAGGCTCGGCGCTTATAGCTCAACGGGCTAAGGCGCCAGCCACGTACACGAAGCTGGCGGGTTCGAATCCAGCCCGGGCCTGCCAAACAACAATGATAGCTGCAAACAAACAAAAAAAAGGACCTGGGCATTGTGGCGGGCGCCTGTAGTCCCAGCTACCTGGGAGGCGGAGGCAAGAGACTCGCTTGCGCCCAGGAATTGGAGCTTGCTGTGAGCTGTGATGCCACAGCACTCTATCCAAGGTGATAGCTTGAGGCTCTGTCTCAAAAAAAAAAAAAAGAAAGAAAGAAATAGTGATAGAAACTGTGAGTCTTGTTTCTCCCAGTTTAGACTGGTGCACAAGTCTAAGCAAATCAATATAAAAGTGTTGCTCAAAATGTGCTCCAGTTATAGCCAATTAAAGGTCAGCATATATAATTTACATGAAGTGGACGGGCAGGAACAAAAGGTGTCTGTTGGGTCGTGAGGAATGATTCTATTTCATTTGCAGATGAGTCCTATAAAGGTCATTGAAAATGTAAGATGCAAATCATTGTTGTTCTTGTTTTTATGATGCATTTTTTCTAGGTTCGGTCTCTCAGCCTGTTTTATTCTCTTATTTGCATGCATGCTATAGTCATTAGTACAATTGAATTATAGAATGACCTACACTGTTAGACTCTTAAGCCACTTGATTGAAATTATCTTTATAATGGAAATCAGAGAACACTTTTAACCTTGTTAGAGCACCACTGTATCGTTGCTTAATATATAACGCAAGTCATAAATTTCACAGTGAGCTATTTATTTTCAGACAATCTTGTGAAAGTAGTTTGGTCTATATTACAGAAACTTTCTTTATAACTTTGTTAGGCTGACACTAATGATTCCAATTATTTCTAGGACTTTCAAAGTGTCAGTGTTAATTAAACTAATGCTTAAAAATATGAATAGAAAAGAACATTTGAATGTTACATCTTAAATGTTTGACAGTGCATATGAATATACGATGTACTTTTGGTACCTGGTTAATTTCAGAGAACTGACTTCATTTGATAAGGTTTCTCCCAGTAGCAAATGCTTGCCTAAGTGGCAGTGGCCAATATTACTGAGTTCACAGCTTTATCCATATATTCAATGAGTATTTGCTGAGTATGTTTGGTATGTTCTGTACTGGGTTCGTGATGTGAATATAGAAATGAAAAGCCAACAACTGCCCTCAAGTGAATTCATATTCTAGTGAGGGATATGGTCATGGAAACAGAGATGGGCCACTATACAGGCATTATGAAAACACAGATTGAGGGATCATTATCTAACCTAGACTGGGAAGGTCAGAGGAGGAATTCCCTCTGAATTAAAGCTCTTTTAACCACTAAAGTTGTAAGGGAAGGGTCTATGAGAAATAGATGACCAGTGACAAGGAACAACAGAAGCTTGGGGCTGAGACAGAGAATGAGGAATAATGAGGGGAAGAGATACTTTTTTGCTTCCATCCGAAACTCATCAGATGCCCAGACACGTATCCTGGAGAGTGACAAACCACTTATACCCAACATGGAGCCTGGAAGAAAGGACCCAGGGCCCACAAAAATGGTTCTGGCAGAGGCCAACACAGTGGCTGGAGAGGTCAGGCCTCCCACATTGGACCAGCCAACTACATCTATGAGAGGTTTAGAAAGAGGAGCTTGTAAGGCTAGGAGGATTGGGACTAATTCCAGAAAAGAAAACAAATGGTTTGAGAGGGGGAAAAAATTGGTCCTATTTCTCAAGAAACTGCTTTCTGTATAATTATTCCTTTGCTTTTAGACCGCTATTAGGGGAATGTAGAACTAATTAAGAAACCTGAACATCGTCAACAAATTTTCTACTTGAGTTTTATTAGTAGTAATTTTTTAAAAAACAGCCTTTGTGAAGTCAGTGGTGGAAAAGCTAATGCACAGCCTTTTAGCATGTTGCCCTTAAAGACTCAGGTTATATTCCATCATAAATTGCATACAAGTAGCTAATTGCTAGCTTCCACAGTGAAATGTACTTATTGTCTCAAATTGGATTCACAGTTTAAAAAGTCAAGCCATCGCCAATCTTTGTTTGTAGAGAATATTGCTGAAGGATACATTAAGCCAAATGGACTTCACAGAACTATGCTAAGAGGCCACTATGCTAAATTGCTGGACTTTAAATTAGTGGAAATAGATTCGGATAACTCATTGAGTGGAATGGTTTTAAATAAACTCTTTGAAACAGCAGAGATTTATATGACTCTGACTCACATTTGAAAAGAATATATTCTAGAAGGTAACTGTGCTTCCTTTCTAAAGTCTCTTCTTCCTCCTCCCCTTGATTCCTTCTTTTCTTCCCTTCTCCTCTTCTCTGGCTCATTCTGCTTCAAGAAAAGTACAGTAGTGAAAACAAGGGAAAACTTGCTACAGGGTATTTTGTCTCCAGAGGAAGATTTTTTTCTTTTTCCTTTTAAGGGAAAACTTGCTACAGGGTATTTTGTCTCCAGAGGAAGATTTTTAGCTGATTCAGGAAATGGAGCCAAAGGGGCCACTGACATGGGAGTATAGCTCTTTGCATGTGGGGAGAACTAAAGCCAGCCTGGTACCTTTCCCTTTCCTTTAGAGTAGGCTGCAAGACTCAAAGTGAAAACTCAATAAAATGTTCAGAAACAAATAAATAGAACCTCGAAGGCTTGTTTCCCTGGGGATGAGGAGACATCATAGGTCAGTTTCATGTTTTTGATCAAAAGGCCAAGACTTCATCTAGATTGTGACAATAAGTATTTACTTTTCAGAGATTTTCATTTAAATGATAAATGTCTTTCCTTCAACTAATTACTTGTGCACTTTCCCCTAATCACAGAAAAATCCAGTACCAAAAAAATGCCCTTACTAATTAACTTCCTATATGATGTGCTGTCTTTACCTAACCTGTTTGTGAGGAAGTAGTTAGAACGTTTGGTTGCCTATTAAACATCGGAACCCAGGAAGTGGCCATAGTGGCTACTTACAAAAATACTTAAGGATCATTTAATCTAATCCCAGTCTTTTACCAATGAAGAAACTGCAAACCAGTTTGAGACGGATATAGAGGAGAAAAGAGGAAGCTAGAAACGACCATGGCAAAAAAGTCAAAAGGAAGAATATGAAGTATGTTAAGAGATACCCTGTGTCCCTGTTTTAAATGTTAAGTAGGGTTAGAGGATGAGGTGAGATGGTGAGTGTAGTAAAGATGGAGGAAAATGAAACTGCTGTTGATCAAGTGCCGTTTATGTACCAAGCCTTGTTCTAGACACTTCATATACTTTCTTCTTTTTAACCCTTACCACAGCCACGTGATGTGGAACTTATTATTTCCTCCATTTTACAGGTGAAGAAACTGAGGCATAGAGGAGTGAAATATTTCCTTTTCCTTTGAGAAAAACCGGGTTACCTCGGACCAGATTTCATGTCTCAGGGGCTCAACTCAAACATCTTGCTTCCTGGCCCATGTTGCTAAGTCCGTAACCTAGGAGCAGATACAAGTCATATACATGGGTGGCTCGTGAAAGCAATACAAGAGGGGCAAATCAGGAGATAGGAAAGTCAGGTGTGGAGGAGTTCCTGATAGGAAGAGCTCATGAGTGCCCCAACTTTTTCAGTGGCCAATATACAAGGCCATTTGCTTTTTCGGAGAAATGAGAGCCAACAGAAAGATGTGTAAGCATGGAAGCAGGTGGGGAGAAGAAAAAAAGGAATATTCGAGCACATAGAGTGTTAAGATAGGGGAGTGCCTGTCTGCTGAGAGGGACCCTGTGATAAAGAGAATGGGAGGCTTGCTCCATGAGGGAGATGAGTGACTAAGGAAGTGAATGAGTAAGTGGCAGCAAAAAGACATCAGGGAATTCTTCACAGCCTGGTTTGCTCTTTGGACATTGGTAGGAGGAATAGTTTTATGGAACGATCCAGACGACTGAATGCTATCTTTATGTAGTCATTGCTACTTCCTACGTCCTTATTATCTTTATTTAATTATCTGTTTCTTAAATGTTAATGATGACTCATTAATCCGGATTCCCTGTCTTGGGGTTGATATTTGAGAAATTGTCCTCAGGGAGCCTTACCCCGACGTCTTTTTTAGAGGAGCTATAACCTGAATGTTAGTGTGTTCTTTTGTTACTGAGTTGCCAACATTCAGATCAAAACAATCCATTTCTGATTCACATATGTTATTAGCTCTGGCAGGATGGCAAGACATGAGGCAGATACTGTTTTGTATATTACAGAAACCTAGATAAGCAAACAGAGAATAAAGAGATTGCCATTATTAGAAAATCAATCTTTTGTGGTATTTCTTAGCACCAAACAATGACTAATAAACTTGAGCAGAGAGAGCACTCGTGTGTCCGGTCTTGTGTTCCCTCTTTGACTCCAGATATATGTGATTTCATGATGCTAGCAAGAAGCCTGCTGATTTTTCAGTTAATCAAAAGTTGCTAAAGGAAAGTCATTACAAAAGAAGCAAATCATCATCTTGTCTTTTCCCAGTGACTACTGGACTTACAGTGTTTGAGCTCTCTGTTCTCTATGGCAGTGTTACTGACGGTAATACCTATGCCCTTGTTGTGAAGGGTGAGAATCTCATTTTATCTCTCTTCCTCTTGGTAAAAATCTGGGAGCCGACTCCTTGGGAGAGCTGGAAGAATTAACACTAGCTATATGTAACCAAGTGTTGCTGCTCCTTTTCTTCTTCAGTCATATTCACAATAATTCATTTTTTATCTCATGTGCCCTCCTCTGGACCTATGTCTTTGAGGCTCTGCTCTCAATCACTGTAAATTACCAAAATGAAGTACTTTGATTATTCTTCAAGTGGAATAATATATATTTCAGGTGTTCCTAGTACAAATGGGATTGTGTAGCTGCCATACAAAGTGTGGCACCAGTATAATTGTGTCTACCAATATTTTGTAATAGGAATCACTAATTTTGTTCAAGCAGGGCCACAGGGGATGAATTTGATGCTACAACAGGAACCTTTGCTGAAAGCACCTTTTTTCCTTGGAATGAACTTGCTTTCAAAATTCTCCTGTGTTCTAGAGAGGCTAAGTGATTTGTCCAAGTTGAGTCAGTAGAGGAACTGAGACTATTTCTATTTATGACATTCTGAGCACCATGAAAGGACATTTGAAATCAATAAGACTCTCTATGGCTTGTAAGGTGTTAAGAGAGCACCTGATATGGTGGTGCCTATCAGAAGTCCCATGTGTGGTCCCTTAAACAGCCATTCCCTTATTTTTCATTATCATTTATTTCATTACTATGAAGCCTGAAAAGATTGTGGCACAAGGAACAAAGTTCTTGTCTAAATCATACTCAATTTTGTTATGACTACTGAAAAATCTCCAGGGACAAAATGGCAGGAGGGTGGGAAAAGGAGGAGACATCTACTTTCAAAGAGAATTTACTTCCCATTCCTCACACCAGTCCTGCTTAAATCCATAGAATTAGAAGATGCCATATTTGGAAGTGACACTTAATCCAATCTCTTTCATTCTGTAGTTGAGGAAACTAAGGCCTGGAGAAGAGAATAGACCTTACCAATGGCATGTAATCTTAGTAGCCGGGCTAGTGCTATAGCCTTGGATATCCACAGTTCTAATTCAATGCCTCAGAGTGAATGATAAATGGCTTTTTAAGTTCAAATTGGAGGTTCCTAAAATGTATGTCAAGCAAAGTCCTAATTACTCTTCAGCATAAAGAAAAATAGGCCCCACTTTTTAACCCCCAAGAACAACTGGAGATTGTTGCAATATAGGTATTATTTGAGACCATTCATTTTTAAGGGAGAAATAGAGAAAATACTTGGCCAGAGCTGTTTCTCTTCCTATTCCTTTTTTTTCCCATCTTCTTGAAGACCACAGTTTCTTAAGTAACCAAACTTTAGCTAGGTGACTCTGATCCTTCATTACTCCCAGTGGGTTTCCTTGAATGAAGATTATAAGTTAACACATTAGGCTTTGGAGCCCTAGGTCCTGGCTTCAAGGTCCTATTTTGACCTTACTAGTTAGTGGCCTTTGGCAATCACTTAACCTCTTGGAACCTCAGTTGGTAAAAATAAGAATGATATCGCAGGTGGCGCCTGTGGCTCCAAGGAGTTGGGCGCTGGCCCCATATGCCGGAGGTGGCAGGTTCAAACCCAGCCCTGGCCAAAAACTGTAAAAAAAAAAAAAAAATGATATCTTAGCTCAAAGGGCTGGTTACAAAGCTCCTTTGTTATAACATAACATGGACAAGAGCTTTGTAAAGAATAAAAAGCTTTGCTTAGTGTGATGAGCATGCCTATCATGCCTGCTTCATGAAATGACTCTGGAATGTCCTCAGTTCTTGGATGGGCCATGAAGCAACAAAACAGTTGTCTATTAAGTCTTCACTGGGCACCATTCCCAAAATCATATGGGAAGCCTTATATCTGGTAGGCAGCAGCGCTGTTGGCAAGATTATTCTGACTGTAACGTCAGCCAGACTGATTAGCCATAGTCCGTCTAAATGAAGACATCATCTCTGACCCATACCTTGAGTCTCTGCTGATTAGCCTGAATTGTAGACATACCTTAAGTATTCTTAGTACTTCTCTTAAGTAGTCACACTTAAGAGAAGACATCTTAAGTTGCAAGAAGTACAGACAACACAAAACAAAAACTCATCTAGATGTTATTTCTGTTTGCATTTAGAATACTTTGTGTTTGGGCAAGCCTCTGAAATCTGCGGTTTTTGGCCGGGGCTAGGTTTGAACCCGCCATCTCCAGCATATGGGGCCGGCGCCCTACTCCTTGGAGCCACAGGCACCACCAAGCCTCTGAAATCTGTTTGCTGAGAGTGAAATTCAACTGCAGCAGAATTCCTGAAGTAGACTATGTACAAGTCCCTGCCCTTTTCTGGACCACAATTCCCTACCTGTAAAAAAAAGGAATAACCCTAACTGATCACAGTCCCTGGCAGCTCAAGTATCCATATGTCTGTGAGTCTAGAGACATGTAAGAGAGGCGAGAGAGGAAGCCAGGTTTGGATAATACTCAGAGTTTTACAG
Organism: Arctocebus calabarensis; assembly: GCA_963573935.1. Taxonomy (NCBI): domain Eukaryota; kingdom Metazoa; phylum Chordata; class Mammalia; order Primates; family Lorisidae; genus Arctocebus; species Arctocebus calabarensis. The sequence continues at coordinate 59,048 of CAUYON010014262.1, read as the reverse complement.
GGCAGCTGGAGTTGTACAAATACTGGGGAGAGGGATCACAACAAAATGGTATCATTTCATTAATAGAGTGGGCAAAAAGAAAATGCAGACCTGGGTATAAGAAACCATAATTGACATTTAAGAAACTGATCAAAAGAAAAGATTGGAGATGGGAGCGAAGATAACATCTGTAGGCAGGAAGAGCTGAAATAATAGAAATGTGCAGTGCTACTGTCACAGAGGAAATGCACAAGATGAGTCTTTGTGCTATTTCTATTCTGGGGTCACACTCCTCTCAATTCACCTGATTTTTTTTCTCTCCTTTCAATCATATCCTTTTCAAAATTCATCTCCGAAATATTTCTGAGAAATTCTGATTATAACTTTTGCTAAAACCAATCAGCAGAGGTCTGTCTACAATTCAGGCTAATCAGCAGAGACCCAAGGTATGGGTCAGAGATGATGTCTTCATTTAGATGGACTATGGCTAATCAGTCTGGCTGACGTTACAGTCAGAACAACCTTGCAACAGTGCTGCCGCCTACCAGGTACAAGGCTTCCCATATGATGTTAGGAATGGTGCCCAGTTAAATACAGTGCTTTATTTATTTATATTTTTACTATTTGCATGAGAAATCAAGAATAAAAATGCTATATGTTTAACTTTAACATTTTCCCCTTTTAACCCATCTAGTATTCCTTTAAGCCTGTAAGACTTTAGTGGCAGTGAGAAAATATCCAAAATTGGGCTCTCCTGACATAGTGTACTATGTGGTGGTATCCTGCACTCTTGAAACTTCTTGTAAATTGGGGAGGCAGATATGTTGTTGTTCTTTGTGATCTGGGGTCCTTTGGTAGGGTGGTACCTAATGTGGCATGGTAGCCAGCCCTTGTTTCATATGACATGGCTTCCCAGAAACAATGCTTTAAATCTGACTCAAGACTTAAGTGTACAGAATGAATGGGAACAAACACATGAATAGCAACAAGCTATGAAAAATGAAGTACAGGTCCATCAGATAAGTGAAAAACAAGAAAGGGACTGTGTCCATATGTATATTTTACTGTATTGTTTAGTTGTAAGAGTTCTTTATATATGCAGAATATTAAACATTTATCAGATGTATGATTTGAGAATATTAGCTCTTTGATTCTGTGGGTTGTCTTTTCATTTTTTAATAATGTTCTTTCAAGCACAAAAGTGCTTTAATTTTTATGAAGTCTAATTCACCAGTTTTTCCTTTGGTTGCCTGTATTTCCAGTGTCCTAGCTAAGGAAACTTTGTCAGATCCAAGGTCACAAATATTTACACCTATATTTTCATTTGAGAATTTTATGGATTTAGGTTTTTATCCATTTTGAGTTAATTTTTATATGTGGTGTGAGAAAGGGGTATGTTACTGGATTTGACTTGCTAAGATTCTATAGAGGACTTTTTTAGTCTATCATAAATGATTTGTCTATGGTTTTTTTTTTTTTTAAGACAGAGTCTCACTTTGTTGTCCTCGGTACAGTGCCGTAGTATCACAGCTCACAGCAACCTCAAACTCTTGGGCTCAAGTGATCCTCCTGCCTCAGCCTCCCTAAGTAGCTGGGACTACAGGCATCCACCATAATGCCCAACTATTTTTAGAGATGGGGTCTCGTTCTGGCTTGGGCTGGTCTTGAACTCCTGAGCTCAGACAATCCACCCGCCTCAGCCTTCTAGAGTGCTGGGATTACAGGCGTGAGCCACCATGCCCAGCCTAGGTCTATGGTTTTCTTTTCTTGTGATATCTTTATATACTGGCCTCATAGAATGAGTTGGGAAGCGTCCTTTATTTTTTGGAAGAGTTTATGAAGTATTTTTTTTTTTTGTACGAAAGGTCTTTATTGGTCGGGGATGCTGCAGAGCAGCACTAAAGAGGAGAGGAGATAGAAGAGAGAGAGAGAGAGAGAGAAAAGAGAAGAGCGAGAGAGAAAGAAGAGAAGGGGGGCTCAAGTTTATAAAGTATTAATGTTAATTCTTCTTAAAATGTTGGGTAGAATTCACCAATGAAGCCATCTGGTCTTGGACTTTTTATTATAAATCCAAACTATTTATAACCCTATTCATTTTCTATTTCTTCTTGAGTCTTTCTAGGAATCTGTCCATTTCATCTAAGTTATGTACTTTGTTTTTTTGTTTTTTGTTTTTTGTTTTTAAACAGAGTCTCAAGCTGTCACCCCCAGTAGAGCACTGTCCCATCATAGCTCACAGCAACCTCAAATTCATAGACTTAAGCGAGCCTCTTTTTTTTTTTTTTTGAGACAGAGTCTCACTATGCCACCCTCAGTAGAGTGCTGTGGCATCACAGGCTCACAGCAAGTCAAACTTTTGGGCTTAAGCGATTCTTTTGCCTCAGCCTCCCAAGTAGCTGGGACTACAGGCACCCACTGCAATGCCCAGCTATTTTTTTTTTTTTTTGGTTGTAGTTGTCATTGTTTGGCATGCCCAGGTTGAATTCGAACCCAGCAGCTCCTGTGTATATGGCTGGTGCCCTAGCTGCTGAGCTATAGGCACCGAGCCAACTTAAGCAAGCCTCTTGCCTCAGTTTTTCTACTTTTAGTAGAGACGGGGGTCTTGCTTTTGCATAGGTTGGTCTCGAACTCGTGAGCTCAGCCTATGCACCCGCCTCATCCTCCCAGCATGCTAGGATTACAGGCATAAGCCACTGCACCCGGCCTAAGTTATCTACTCTTTTAGTATAAAGTTGTTCATAATATTACCTCATAATCCTTTTTTATTTCCGTAAAATGGTCTTGAGAAATATGGTCTGTTGTTGTATGGAGTGATCTATAGATGGCTATCCAGTCTAGTTGGTTTTTCACCATACAAGTGTGTCTAACCTTTGGATGGCTTGTGCAACATCAAAAGAAGAAGAGTTGTCTTGGTCTGCACATTAAATACGCAAACACTAATAACAACTGATAACCAAAAAAAAAGTCCATGCATAATTTTCATTATATCCAACACCACAGATAAGAAAAAAAAGTCCTCACAAAATCCACATGAGTCCTGCAGGCCACAGGTTGGACATACTTGGTTATAGTGTTGTTCAAGTTTTCTTATTGACATTCTGCCTACTTGTGTTATTCATCACTGAAAGTGGGAAACTGGAGACTCTGAATATTATTGTTGATATTATTATATTATTGTTAATATTATTTCTCCCTTCAGTTCTGGCAGTTTTGCTTCATGTATTTTGGGCTCAGTAGTTAGGTACATGTATACAGTAGAACCTCCATAGTTGACCACCTCCCTATATTGGCTACCTCCTTAAGCTGATCTAATTTTCATAGACTAGACATGTACCATGTATCAGTACAGTAGGGCTAGTTCCTTGACCACCTCCATATGTTGACCATTTTATTACAGGAGGTGGTCAATGTAGGGAGGTAGTCAACTATGGAGGTTCTACTGTATTTATTAAATTATATTAAACACAAAAAGGATTGAACCCTGCAATCAAAAGGGAGAGATGGGCAAAATGGATTTATAATAACGTGATGCAAGTCTATGCTATCTATAAGAGACACATTGGTTGGTCAAGTCACAGAGGTTCTACTCTATTTGTCATTATTATATCTTCTTGATGGATGACACCTTTATCATTATTAAGGTGTCTTTGTGTCTAATAACAACTTTTTTCTTAAAGTTTTTTTTTGTCTAATATTAGTACAGCCACTATAGCTGTCTTTTCATTATAGTTGGTATGGTTTGTATCTATTTCCGTCCTTTTACTTTCAACCTACTTCTGTTTTTGAATCTAAAATGTATCTGTGTCTCTTAGATTGTCTCAGTATAGATTTCCAGCATGTTGTTGTAAATCTGTTATGCCCATCTCTGCCTTTTGATTGCAGAGTTTAAACCATTTATGTTTAATGTAACTTAATAAATACAGTAGAACCTCCACAGTTGGCCACCTCCCTACATTGACCACCTCTTTCAGTTAACCTAGTTTTCTTTTTTTTAATGTATTTATTTGTTTTTTTCATAGACCAGACATGTACCATATGTATGTATCAGTACAGTAGGCTTATTTCCTTATGTTGATCGTCTCTGTGTGTTGACCAGTTTGTTATAGTCCTATGGGTGGTCAACTTACAGAGATTCTACTGTAATTAAATAAGTAATAAGTAATGAAATAAGGTAAGATGTGTGATGTGTTCTCTAAATGTTTTATGTCTTATTTGTTCCTATATTTGTCCATTATTGCATTCTTTTGTATGTGTACGGGTTTTATTCCCCTGTCTTTTTTTAACCATATATATTTTGAGCTGTTTTCTTAGTGTTGCCCTAGGGATTATTACAACCAACATTTTATAACACCATAATTTGGATTAATACCGACTTGATTTCAATAGCACACAAAAACCTTTTTCCTATATAGCTTCATTCTTTCTCCCTTCAAGTACTGTTATTGTCTTATAAGTTACATATTTATATATTACGTGCCCATCAACACAAATCCATAATTATTGTCTATGTGGTTATTTTAAATCAGATAAGTTGGGGGAAAATGTTACAACCAAAAAATATGTTTACACTGTTTTCCATATTAACCTATATAATAAATTTTACTAGTGTTCTTTATTTCTTCTTATGGATTTAATTTATAGGCTGGTATCTTTACATCCATAATGAGAGACTTTGCCTAGCGTTTCTTTTGGGAGTATATTTTCTAGTGAAAAACTCTCAGTTTTTCTTTATCTGGAAATGCCTTAATTTCACCTTTTTTAATGTATGATTTAGAAAGACATAGAATTCTTGGGTGGTAGTCTTTTTCTTTCAGTGCTTTCAATATATCATCTCATTGTTTTCTTGTGTCCTTACATTCTGATGAGAAATTAACTGAGGATCCCTGAAATGTAATCAGTCAATTTTGCTGCTTTTAAGATTCTCTATTTAGGGCGGCGCCTGTGGCTCAAAGGAGTAGGGCGCTGACCCCATATGCCGGAGATGGTGGTTCAAACACAGCCCCAGCCAAAAACTGCAAAAAAGATTCTCTGTCTTTTGATGGTTTGGTTATATTAGGACTATAGCAATCTCTGAGTTTGTCCTGTTTAGAATTCATTGAGCTTTGTGGATGCGTAGATCAATGTTTTGCATCCAATTGGTAAAGTTTTCAGTCATTATTTCTTAAAATATTATTTCTGCCTTTTTCTTTCTTATCTCTCTATCTAGAACTTCCACTATTTGTCTGTTGGTACACTTCATGGTGTTTTACAGGATTCTGAGGCTCTATTCATTTATCTTCATTCTTTTTTCTTTTTCTTCCTCAGACAAAATAACCTAAATTGACGTATATTCAAGTTTAATAATTCTTTCTTTTACATGCTCAAATTTGCTGTTGAGCCTCACTAATAAAAATTTGTTATTATAGGTATTATAATTTTCAAATCTAGAATTTCTATTTGGCTCATTTTAAAAGTAATTTGTATTTTGTTGTTGTTGTTGTCTATATTCTGTATTTGGCAAGGCATAATTATCCTATTTCCTTTAGTTATTTGGACATTGTTTCCTTTTATTTATTTATTTATTTATTTATTTATTTATATATTTATTTATGTTTTTGGAGACAAAGCCTCAAGCTGTCGCCCTGGGTAGAGTGCCATGGCATCACAGCTCACAGCAACCTCCAACTCCTGGGCTCAAGCTAGCTCAAGCTAGTCTCCTGCTTCCGCCTCCCAAATAGCTGGGACTATAGGCACCCGCCACAACACCCAGCTATTTTTTGGTTGCAGCCATCATTGTTGTTTGGCAGGCCTGGGCTGGATTCGAACCCGCCAGCTCAGATGTATGTGGTTGGTGCCTTAGCTACTTGAGCCACAGGTGCCAATCCTCCTTTGTTTTAACATATTTAAAATGGCTGATTTAATTTTTTTTTTTTTTTTGGAGACAGAATCTTACTTTGTCACCCTCGGTAGAGTGCTATGGCATCTTCCTCAAACTCGGGCTCAGCGATTCTCTTGCTTCAGCCTCCCAAGTATCTGGGAGTACAGGTGCCCGTCACAACACACAGCTGTTTTTAGAGACGAGGTCTCACTCTGGCTCAGGCTGGTTTCCAACTCGTGAGCTCTGGCAATCCACCTACCTCGGCCCTCCAGAGTTCTAGGGTTACAGGCATGAGCCATCATGCTCAGCGTGAGTTAAAATTTTTTGTCTATTAAGTCCAACATTTGGGCTATCTCAAAGTAAATGTCTGTTGATTGATTTTTTTCTGCCATGTCTGGGCCACATTTTCTTGTTTCTTTGAATGTTTTATCACTTTTTGTCAATAACTAGATATTTAAATAATGTAATGTAGCCGAAAATCAAATTCACCTCCTTTCTCGCACTTTGTTGTTGTTTTTTATTATTGTGGTGGAGGTTATTGGTTCTTTGTGACTTTTCTGAACCAATTTTATAAAGTCCTTATTCTTTGTTAAGTACTACTGAAGTCTTTGTTAAGTTAGAGTAGTGGTAGTCAGTTAATGATTGGACAGTTACTTCCTTAAATGTCTGGAACTAGTAAGTCCTTCAATCTTTGTTGAGGGCTTCTGTGTGTGTATTGGGCACACCTTTAACCTTCAGTCTAGCAGTTGATGACTCTGCCTTAGCTTTTACTTCCTGTTTGCACAGAACCTTTTACTTCCTGTTTGCACAGCCACAAGTGAGAACATAGGGGCCTTCTCAGGTCTTTCTTGAGTCTGAGAATAGCTTTGGGCATGCACACAGCCTTATGCTTGAGTACGACCTAGTAGATCCCCAGGAATATGTCGTTTTTATATGTAGATCAGTACAAAAATTTTGAGACAGACTGTATTATGGCCCATTATTTCACTTCCAAGAAACATAGTCGACAGTGTCCTTTCTGATTGATCTGTGCAAGTTTCAATTCGCTTGGCTTATTGGTGTTGCTAGGGAGGGCTTTGCTTGTTTCCCTCCACATAGATTTTAGCTTCTTGTTTTTTGTGTATCCCAAAACCTCCATAATGGCCTGTGTAGCCCTTGTGGCCTATGGACATCTCATTCCCCAGATTTGTCTTTAAACATTTTAGTTAGCCTATTATTTGTTCTAACTATTGTTCCCTTGCCACGGGCAGCTGAAAAGGCAATAATTATCTCTAATTAATTCCAACAAATTCCTCCAGGGGAAAGGCTTTTGCGTTGGTGAGCTCTACATCAGTTCAAATAAAGACAAGTTTGCAAATGGGGTCTTTTAGGTAACTGTCAAATAATGACAATTCACTAGGATTGAGACTTTGAAGGAAAGCTATCCCCATTTTGTTACCCTCAGTGGGTGCCAGGTTACTGGATTTTGCCATGAATGTGGGTTATTAGTTTTCAAGACTACATCAGAGCAGGAGAGGGAGAATGGAAATAAGAAAGTCAAGATACCACAAAGCTCACTGTTCTTACTGAGATTTAGCCATTTTCTTGAATAAATGCTCCTTGGATTGCTGCAAGACTTTTGTTAATTTCCAGAGCTCTAAAGAAGTGGATTCTGACAATTTTTGCCAGTTTCCTCATTGTTTTTATGGGGGAGAAAATTTTCCCGGGTTCTTGCACTTTTTGCTTACTTACTATTATTAATATTTTAATTCATATGTTGTATAGTATTTCATTGGTTATTTTTTCATTCGTTCAACAAGTATTTATTACCTAATAAGTGGAGACACTTTGCTAATCATTGGGAATACAGTAATGAGCAAGACTGCTTTGGCTTGTGCCCTCATGGAGCTTACAGCCTTATGGAGGAACACAGAGGCTAAAAGAAGCAATTACAATATGGTGTGAAAAGTGTAAGCATTGTAAGAGATCATAGGAGAGAATTGAATTAGACTTGGGGATTGGGAAAACTTCTGGAAAGGAGTTAAATGTAAACTGGATTTAAAAATCAAATAGAATGATTTTCAGGCAGAAAGTAAACCCTGTATAAAAATTTATAGTGCTGTGAAGGAACTGAGCATAGAAAATAGGAGCAGAGTGAGATGCAAGGCTCAGGGACAAGATTATCAAGGATCTTGTAAGTGAAGTTAAGATATATATTTTTTCCCCTAAGGACTATGGTAGGCCACTAAAGAGTTGTAAGCTGAGCAGTGACATTATCTTTTCTATGTCTAGCACTTAAAACACTGTGCAACACAGAGTAGGTGACGAATTAATTAATTATTATTTATAAATAATATTTATGGTAAATAATTTATAGACACAGTAGATTTTACAGATTATTTTAAGACTAGGTGTTATTAGTGTAGAGCCTAAATTATGTTATTAGGACCCTTTTACATTTTTAAAAACTATAGAATACTCCAAAGAGATCTGTTTATGTGAGTTATAGATTGTTGTTATATTTACTGTATTAGAAATTAAAACTGAGGATTTAAAAATGTTTACTTACCAATTCACTTAAAATGAATAATAATAATGTCATCAGCTGGGAGCAGTGGCTCACACCTGTAATCCCAGCATGCTGAAAGGCCAAGGTGAGTAGATTGCCTGAGCTCATAGGTTCAAGACTAGCCTGAGCAAGAGCAAGACCCGGCTGGGCACCCATAGCTAAGTGGTTAGAGTGCCATCCCTGAGTGCCAGAGGTGGTGGGTTTGAACCCAGCCAGGGCCTGCTAAACAAAACCAAGAAAAGGAGCAAGACCCTCTAAAAATAGCCTTCTCTTGCCTGATTGTGGTGGCTAAGACTTCCATTACTATGTTGAACAGCAGTAGAGACAGTGGGCATCCTTGTCATCATCTTTAATCACCAGAGAAATGCAAATCGAAACCATTTTAAGATATCATCTAACTTCAGTAAGATTAGCCTACATCACAGAATCCCAAAACTACAGATGTTGGCATGGATGTAGGGAGAAGGGAACACTTCTGCACTGCTGGTAGGAATGCAAGCTAATGCATCCCTTTTGGAAAGAAGTTTGGAGATTACATAGGGAGCTAAAAGTAGACCTACTGTTCGATACTGCAATTCCTCTACTATGTATATACCCAGATGACCAAAAATCATTTTACAACAAAGACATTTGCACCAGCATGTTTACTGCAGCCCAATTCATAATTTCCAAGTCATGGAAGCAGCCCAGATGCCCATGGACCCATGAATTGATTAACAAATTGTGGTATATGTATCTTATGGAATACTATGCTGCCATAAAAAAGATATAGACTTTACAACTTTTATGTTTACATGGATGGAGGTGGAACATATTCTTCTTAGTAAAGTATCTCAAGAATGGAAGACAAAGTATCCAATGTACTCAATACTATTATGAAACCAATATATAATCACCTAAATTTCATACAAATGATAAAATACAGCTATAGTCCAGAAAGAAGGAGGAAAGAGGAGGCAGAAGGGAAAGGAGTGGGGAGGCTGGGAGGAGGGAAGGTATTTGGTGGGACCTCACCTAATGTGCACAATGCAAGGGTACATGTCAAAACTATTAAGAGTAGAGTATAAATGTCTTAACACAACAAGTAAGTAAGTGAGGTGAAGGTTATGTTTTGATGTAAGCATTCCAAAGTGTATATAAAATCAGCACATTGTATCCCATAAATACATTAAATTACACATTTATGATTTAATAAAAAAGAATAAAGATTACATCATTTTTAAATAAATAAATAAAAATAAAAATAGCAAGGCATTATGGCAGGCACCTATAGTCTCAGCTACTTGGGAGGCTGAGGCAAGAGAATTGCTTGAGCCCAAGAGTTTGAGGTTGCTATAAGCTATGACACCATAGCACTCTACCCAGGGTGGCAAAGTGAGACTCTGTCTCAAAGAAAAAAAAAGTCATTAGAAACATCTATTTCCTACTCTTCCCAAAACAAAATACTTTAGTGGGAAGAATAGCAATGTTTTAAATTTTTTCATATTTCTTTATATCTGACTTAATAGTAGACATGTGGATTTTCATATCTGCTGCTTCACTCAGTCTGGTTTAATTGTGGAAAATTCTGCCTCACACAGATAAATAGTGGAAAAGGAATGGTGTTCTAATACCCTTTTCAGATAATTAAGGATATTTTTCTCTGATACCACACAAAAAGTTGGCAAGTGATAGTCTCTTAAAGGTTAGTTACAATATGGAAGCTACAAACATATCAATTAACTTTTCCATTTTCTTTTGCATTTAAATCTATCTTCCACTTTAAGTGATCCTTAGCCATTGTGTGATCGTATCATGATGCATTGGTCATTTGAAAAATGGCTGGCTTACTGAGTTATGTAGATCTGCCAAATATGAACACACTTCATTATACAACATCAAAACATCATATTTATTAGTGTCACCACTGTTCTCATCAGAAAAGCCTTTAAGCATTGAGAAGGTGTCAAGCTTCATAGTGGAAGAAAACAAGTTTTCCCAAATTCTAATTTGTGCTTGAAACTGCAAATTTTGTCATTGGCTATAAACACTGTCTGTTGTTTTCCTTGAAATAACAGGTTCTCTTTGTTCCTTTCTGAGAAAATGTCTGCCAAATACTTGAGTTTGAATAACAGTTTGTCAGTCTTTCTTTTAAGTAAAAATAGTATTACATGAAAGAAGTGTTTAGTTCAAGCCATAACTCTGTCTCACGTGTGCTTTTTCCTCAAGGTGACCAGTGTACTTAGTATGTACCAGAAGTACTTTATGCATACTTCCTGTTTCATTATACATAATATTAAAAAAATGTGTAGTCAAGGGTCAAGATTTAATGAAATCAATTTTTACTGCCTCTTCAAAAAGCCTTAAAATGGGCTTTTTAAAAATGTGAGCATTTAACAGTGAAAACTACAATGACTACTATTGCACTTGACTTGTGATAAAGTGCCAGCAGTTCAACCCACCATAGCTTTTGCACCATCAGGCCAAATGCCATCACATTTGTTTGAAAAGAAACCATAAGTTTTATTGATGTTATTTAACACTTTCAACATTTCAGCACCATTATAGATAAATTTTAAACATTCTATTGTATTAGACATGAAAAGCAGTGCTTTTATATAATAGATCTTTGATGATTAGTTAGTGCTAATACTGGATGAATATAAGCAAAACAGCAGTTCCACCCCATGTCTGTAGATTCTGTTCTAATTTGTGCTTGAAAGTGCAAATTTTATCATCAGCTGTGAACACTGTCAGTTGTTTTCCTTGAAGTAACAGGCAAAACAAAATCTGCAGAAGAGAGTTAAACCTCTAGAGGTCTTTATGTCTGCAGCTCAATCTTTAATTCAGTGAGTTAGTTTCTCCATCATTGGAAAGTGGCATGGTTTCTTCTACTGACTTTTCTTCCAGCATTGTCAAGTCTAGAGTAGTTTATTAGTTTCTCTACTATTGCGTGTACTTCTCCAGCTAATTTATTGCAATAACTTACCCTATAGGATATTTCACTGGCTTTTTCATTTTTATTTGGACAAAGCTTTACCAAACAATTTTGACTTTTAAAGAGCGTATAACATTTACTTTAAATGTTTAATTCCATTTTCTTTAAACTCTGAATGATTGATTTCAAAATGACTGTACAACTTAGCTTACACTGTAATATCATTCCAAAATGTTCTGTTGCATCAGACATGATAAGATGAATTATTTGTATCTGTAAGGTCAAGGGAAATGTCCCTTTTGAAATAATTTTGTTTCTTAATTACAACTGTAACCTGTAGAGTAGATCCGTCTCTTCCATGAGTCAGAGAATGCTCTCACAAGTCAGTTTCACACCTTTTTAACAGCTTGAGTCATAGACATTACAGCCGTGGGCTAAGCAAATGAGTCTTCTAATCTCCCTTTTGAAGCTAACCATCCATTCTTAAATATCAGAAAAATGTGTTGCGAATACATTTTATCTTATTGTATAATAAAATATAAAATCTATAATAACTTATGGGTAAATTTTAAACCTTAGATTTTTCAAAAAAAATTTAAAGTATTATAGCAAAAGAAAACTACAAAATATATTCACTTTGCATATATTTATTTTTGAGACAGAGTCTCACTTCGTTACCCCAGTTGGAGTACCATGACATCATAGTTCTCAACAACTCCAAACTGTTGTGCTCAAGTGATCCTCTTGCCTCAGACTCCCGAGTAGCTGGGACTGCAGGTGCCCACCGCAATGCCCACCCTGCTATTTTTTAGAGACCAGATCTCGCTCTTGCTCAGGCTGGTCTCAAACTCATGAGCTCAAGCAATCCATCTGCCTCCTCAGCCTCTCTGAGTGCTGGGATTACAGATGTGAGCCACCACCCCCAGCCCTGTATATTTTCTCATGGACGCAAAACTATATTTTAAAATAAATCAATGTATTAAGCGAGAATGAGGTGATGAAGATTATGGAAGGTATAACTTAAATAGCCAGTAAAAGCACTAAGTTCTGAGTATCAATTAAGTTAACCTCTGAAAATGCGTGTACAGTAGAACCTCTATCAGTTGACCACCCAAGGGACTGTAACAAGCTGGTCAACACACAAAGGTAGTCAACATAAGGAACTAGGCTTGATATATACATGTGGTGCGTGTCCAGTCTAGGTCAACTTAAGAAGATAGTCATATAGGGAGATGGTCAACTCTGGTGGTTCTACTGTATTTGTACCCTATATTTGCTATTTTAGAACATTCTAGAATATCCAAGCATATTTAAGAACCGTGATACCATTTTACATCCTGTTGCCTCTTATAAATTGCTCTGTATATTTGTTAGAGAATAAGAGTGAAAAGGGCAAATGAAGTCTTAGTATTATTATGAAAATAAGTTTGGCCTTAGAACCTCCTGAGAACGTCTCAGAGAACTGGAAAGAATGAATTGGAAGAGGTCAAAACTGGAGCTTCAGAGACCAATTAAGAGACTGTCAGGATGGTCTATGTAGCAGTGGTTCTCCAGCTTGCTTGTACATCAGAATCCCCTGGAGGGCTTGTTAAAGCATATTCGTTTGGGCTCCTCTCTCAGGGATTCTGGTTTGTAGGCCTAAGTTCAGGCCCCCAAATTTGCATTTCTAACAAATGCCCAGGTGGTGCTGAGACTTCTTGTATTAGGGCCACACTTTGAGAACCACAGCCCTAAGGCATTGCTCCTCATCTCAGACTTCCCCCCATCTGCTAAATATGAATCTATGTGAACAGAGTCTCAGGTGATTGGTATACATATTAAAGTTTGAGAAGCACTTCTCTAAGAGACAGTGAATGCAATTCTAGACCTGAGGATAAAGAAGAGTGCACAAGTTGAAAAGTTATTTGTAAGAGACGGAAAACAAGACTTAGTATCTGAATGTGGGGAGGTGACAGAAAGAGGGAAATCGCCAGAAATGCTTTGGTTTCTTTTGGCTTGAGCAACTAAGTAGATGATGATCCCCTTTCACTGGGATGAGGGACACAAGATGAGGAGATGTGAGGGAGTGGTGTTTGAATTCAGTGTTGAGTTTATTGACTATATGAAGTTCTCTTGTAACCCCCACATTATTGGTCATGTGTGATTAAACAATTATGTTACGGCCTCCTGGTGCTCAGAAGGGACTGGTATTACATAAGAAGTGTTAGTAAGCACACATACAGCTTTTAATTTCAGCTCAGATTCCCTTTATGGGAAAAGGAGGCTTTTAAACCTGTCTCCCATTCCCATCACAGTCAGCCCCACAGGCACAAGTGTGGAGGTTAGAGACACAGGGTAACTGGCAAAACCTCATACTACCTTAAGTTCTACCTTAAGTCAGGTTCTAAAGAACAGAAGAGGATATTCTGGGTATCCTAGATTAGATTAGACTGTGACTGTTGGACATAGGACATGGAGTTCCCCTTTAGAGTGGGGACCCAGTCTCACCAAACCCTTTTATTATCTTCCACAATTCTCCTGTTAAAGAGCTCCTCTGAATATTATTATGACTACCTATGTTCCTGACCAGTTGAGCTGGGATTCTGATACACAAAGTAGTCTCTAGAAGGTAAATAGTCTCTATTTCCAGAATGAATGAGTTAGATTTCTTTCTGGATGTGGAAGACATTATGCCAGCTTTTTGTTGTTGTTTTTGTGTGTTTGTTTGAGATGGAGTCTCACTCTATTGCCCAGGCTAGAGGGCAGTGGCATCAGCCTAGCTCAGTGCAACCTCAAACTCCTGGGTTCAAGTGATCCTTATGCCTCAGCCTCCCAAGTAGCTGGAACTGTAGGCACCTATCAACACACCCAGGTAATTTTTTCTATTTTTTTAGTACAGATAGGGGGTCTCCCTCTTACTCAGACTGGTCAGGAACTCCTGAGCTTAAGAGTATTGAGAGGCCTAACACAGCCACATACAAAAACCCTTTCTCCTCCTAAGACAAAGACAGAAAGGATCTGGCTAGCCCACCCCCTGGGAAGTTCTTGCCAAAAGACCCTAACTTTCCAGGCAAGTTGTGGAATTTGCCTAATCCCTGTCCCATATAATAGGGATCTCTAATTTCCCCCAGGGTGCAGGCACCATCTTTGCACTGCCCAGGTGGGGCACCCTGCCCTTTCAATAATCCTGGCGTGAAGAACATCTGTCTCCACTGCAGGCAGCCTCCTCTCTGGGCACCATCGTTTACACCTCTCAAAGAGTTCCTCTCACCTAGACCTTCCAGAATGCTAGTATTACAGGTGTGAGCCACCCAGCTCAACCAACATTGTTTTAAGCATTGTTTTGTTTGATCCTCATACAACAGCCAGGTATAGCAGGAATTGTTATCAGCTCCATTTTGCAGATGAGGAAAATGAGTTTCATGAAAATTAAATGACTTGTCTAGAGTTATTGAAATTTTAAGAGGATGAGCTGGGATTGTACCCCAGGTTTACTGACTCCAAATTGTGTATTCTTTTCACTATAATATCGTACAGTAGTTCAACTTAGCAGCAGACTGATCTGTGGGACATTAATTCCTTTTTGGATTCCAATTTACTTCAAGAGTTGACTTGTATGAAATGTTCAAATAATGGCACTTGATTTCTTAAAATAGCTTGATTCATAACACATTACAGGTTATTAGTGAGCTTTTATCTTAATGGTCAAGCAATTAATAATGAGTCATGGCAAAATGTCTGAGGGGTAGGGAAAAAAAACCGCTTACATTGTCACCAGGACTGTTCATTAGCCTCTGTGCTCTATATCCAGATCAATCAATAGTTAATTAATAATGATGTGCTTCCTGAAGTACAGGTAATAAATTAATTTAATGCTCATCTGCGTATTTTCTGTAGGAAAAATGAGTGGAAAATTCCCTCCCTGCCCATCTCATTGTAAGAAAATGTATGTAATGATTACAAGCATATAATAAGAATGGTTTGCTTAGCCAAGTGTTTGTTCATTTCTGTTAATCAGTATTCATTTGAGCTACTTCCATGCAGTTTGTGGAAGCAGTGCAATCAGTTGAGTAGTGTGGCAGATTTAAATCAGTAATAAAAGCCCTGGGGAAATTAACAAGACAAAACATTAACCACAGACTAAACATTAACATATATTAGCATTTTTATTATACCTGTAGAATTGTTAAATGGGCATGGTTGCCATTATTAAAAAGTTTATGTTGTATAGCTCATAATTTCAATGTATACATTGTTTTTAAACTTTTAAGATTTAATTAAACTAAATTGTACAACAATATAATCAATGATTCAAGAGAATGAACTGAAGTTCATCATTTTATTTTAACTAGAAGTTATGGAATCCCCCTCACTCCACCCTCAGCCCCACAGTACCCCCAAACAATGCCAGAGGTAATATTCACTCAAAGTGAACTGCGGGATCAGAGTCAATATTTAAGTTGTATAACCCCGGAGGAAGTTTTATTTTTAATTCTTCGAGGTTGTGATGAATCCATCATTGATCAAAGACTAAATGTAAACCAAGTATTTGGGAACATTTCTCAGAAAAGCACTCTCTGGGACCAGCGTAATCAGTTGGGTTGCAGAAAAGTTGTATAATTAAATAAAACTGAAAAGCCCTCAAGAGGTCCTTGAGTCTTGGTGGCTTCCAGTGTGACTCTTGGGGGAGGAATTGTGCTGATCTCTGAGTATAATTAAGTGGTACAGCCATCTTCTCCCTTCATAACTGTCCAGGAAAGTAAGATGTGTCTGTGGCTCTTCTCGAGTCACAGACTCACTAATGGAAACTTTTCCCTTTCTTTCTCTCTCTCCTCTTTTCCCTAATGCCTCTCCTTCCTCCTCCTCCTCCTCCCCCTTCTCTATGGCCTCTTTAAGTTAAAATAAATAGAATCTCTCTCTCTCCCTCTCTCACACTCACACATTTATTTTTAAATACCATTTATATATTTTATTTTTCATTATTTGGGATGTATGTTTTGTACAGTTACATGTCTTACATAATAGTTGTACAGTTGCATATTGTGGATGTGTACAGCGGCATATTTCTTCAGATAGAAAATATAAAGCATTTCACTTATCAGAAATAAAATATAGCCGAGCATCACGGCCCACGCCTGTAGTTCCAGCTACGTGGGAGACTGAGGCAAGGGGATTGCTTAAGCCTAGGACTTTGAGGTTGCTGTGAGCTGTGATGCCACAACAGTCTGTCTTGGGAAAAAAGAAAAAAAGAAAAGAAACAAAATAGATCCATTAGAATTAGTTAGGAGTGGTGGAGAGCTAACGATGCACTTTAGTATGATAGCGCACCCTATGCACACATGTGCATTCGAACATGTGCACAAATACATTCTAACTTTTAGACTAGTACAGCTAAAGGCTTGAATTTGTTGTGCTTTTATAGCAATATGATTCACCTGGAATCATCATTTTGGAGGAAACTATATGGGATATACTGGGGTCAGACATCCGAATAAAAAAATGTAAGAATTACAGAAGATTTTGTAGCCATCCCAAAAATCTGAATTCTGGAGCCAGAGTCAAGGGACATCCAGCAGAGAGCAAGCACAGGCTGGACCTACTTGGGAGCTGCCTCTCCCACAGAACTTGATACCCATGCTTTGGTATAGTTACTAACTGGCTCTTACCCAGTAGGCCAAAGAGTTAAATCATTCTACTGTGGGCTCCCATTGGAATATTGCCTAGAACCTAGGTTAAAACTGAATGTCAGGCTCAATGCCTGTATCTCAGTGGCTAGGGCACCAGCCACATACACCGGGTCTGGCGGGTTCAAACCCAGCCTAGGCCTGCTAAACAACAATGACAACAGCAACAAAATAGCTGGGCCTTGTGGTGGGCGTCTATAATCCCAGCTACTTGGGAGGCTGAGGCAAGAGAATTGCTTAAGCCCAAGTGTTTGAGGTTGCTGTGAGCTGTGATGCCACAGCACTCTAGCGAGGGTGACAGTGAGACTGCCTCAACAACAACAACAAAAAATACTGAATGTCAGTTATCTATTTATCTTGAACAATTTCAGCCCTTTTTTTGGAGTTTATTTTTGAATTTTTCATCATCATCACTATTTTCTTTTTTTTTTCTTTTTTTTTTTCCAGTTTTTAGCCAGGGGCCAGGTTTGAACCCGCCACTTCCAGTATATGGGGCCGGTGCCCTATTCCTTGAGCCACAGGCACCGCCTATCATCACTAATTTCTAATTATGGATGGAGTGTCCAGGACTATAAACCCGGGTCATACCCAATACTGGGAAGCCCCAGAGTCTATTCTAGGGACAGAAATCCCTGGCATTGGTCAGGGGGGGTTAAAAATAAAAATATCAGATTTTAGAATCAGACAGACCAGCATTCAAGTCTCAGCTCTGTCATTTACCGACATATATGACCTTGCTTATATTCCTTGACTTATCTCTAAAATGAGGTTAATATGTGTAAAACCTGCTCTGTGTATTTCAGAGGGCTGTTGTAAGGCTCACTGGAGAGAATGGAGAATGGACGAGGAGTTATTTGGGAAGCACTGGGCTGGAGTAAGGTATTAGGTTATGAATGTGAGATATTGGTATTATTGAGAGCTTACATTATAGGCTCTCTTTCTCTGCTTGGCAATCCAGAGTGAAAGATCAAGTCTGAGTTTTTTGTCACTTGAGAGATCCCAGAACCAATAACCAGTGGGGGCCTAAGAATGAATATGGTTTTATTTTAACCAACGGAGTATCTGCATTTCTTGTTATGTCAGTAATAAAGTGCAGGTGTGAATTACATCAGACCAAATGCTTTGCATGATTTCAAAATCTTTGGTAATGATAGGGTTCCGTGCCTCCAAATATGTAGAAGCAGGAAGGTCACTTTGACCTTCCCCCTCACTCTTCCCTCCCCAAGGAGTCTATAAAAACCTAACTGACCTTCTGAATTAAGTCAAAATACCATACCCTCATGTGAGAGGTGCCTGCCCTATACCCAGAGGAAAGGAACATCCTTATCTTTGAAAACACAGAGACACAGAAAAGAGCATGAACAAACAGGCCTGGCTAAGTTTCCCCAAGTTTATTACCATTAGATTCTATCTCTGTCCAATCATACTTCTCCACCACTATCCACTTCTTCATCAAACTTAGCATAAAGATATACAGGTTTCCCTATTTCTTTGAATCCTCCTTTCTAAAGGCTCCTGTGGGAGATAAAACTTACATTAAACATATTTGTATGCTTTTCTCTTGTTAATCTGTGACTCAGCCATGGGTCAAAAAAATAAAATTTTCCTGCCCTACGTACTCCACTCAGAAAGGGATTTCCAAATGTTTTTTCAAGGGAGCCTAGAATAAAATATGGTACTTCAAATGTCATGTCTTTCTGTGTCTAAGGCTAGAGTTGCAGGTAGAGTGAAGATGTGGGACCAGATCACGATGACATCCCACCGTGGGGGAGAGGTAGCAGTGGGGTTATAGGCCAAGTCTCTTGATGCCCAGCCTGCTGGGCTTTGCACTATCTATATTCTCTGGCCAATGCATTTTCCACATTTGAATCAAAGGACAATGCTCTGGATCCTGGTAGAAGAGAATGGTGCTAAGGTCACTAGAATGATTTGCTGGGCTGAGTATGGTCAGAGGCCTTGCCTCCTTATGTTTCAGGATTTGTAACACTTTGAAGCCCTATTGCTTCCCCTGCCACACAGGTCTGGCACATAGCTAAAAGCACCATTAGGAATCATGGTTTATAGAAAACAAAAATACTTTATAATTCAGGTCTTTTGATAGAGATACTCATCTATTCAATAAATTCACTCCAACTAACCACGTTTAAAGGTAGCTGCATCCTTGACTAGGCACATCAGTCAGTGAAAGGAGATTGGGCTGTACTTCTTATTGAAGAGCCTGAAACTCCTGGGCAGGATACTAATATCCAAAAATGCTACTTGGGAGGCCAGTTTCTTCAGCAAGTACAGCTGAAGAATAAGACCCAGGTCTCCCAGCATAGCCTGTTCTTTCCCAAGTGTGAAGTTGAAAGGACTTCTTTAATGCAAATGCTGCATCTCTTTGTAAATTCTGTTTTCTTTTAGTGTCCACTTCTCAAAATAAGCTCATAATATTCACCTACAGCTCCCGTGGTGTGGAGGTGAAAGATGTGGGGAGGAGGGCCCAAAGGGAGGGGATATGGTTGACAAATGCTTTGTATATGAGAAGAATTTGCTTCATGGTAGATTTGTGGAAGAAAATACAGCCTGTCTGATAAGACGTGGGGAGTGAGGGTATTGGCAGGACACCATTGTTTGCCCCTTACCCCACACAGAGCCTTGGAAAGTCAGCTTAATAATGCCACATTGGATAGCTTGGGGAAAAAAGGTCAGACTGCAGACTGGCTACATTCTCATTTGCTCTTAACTTTCCTACTTTTACCTTACCTGTACCCCTTTCCATTAGGTTGGGTCTGAGGGTGAGTAAAAACTTTTAAGGTTTGCTATGGCCCAGTTAGTAAAGGCCTAACTTTCAATGGGGAGGGAGATTTCACAGCTCTGGGTTGCAAATAGACAAGTTATTGGAATTGTGTGAAAATTTTCTTTTTTTTTTTGGAGACAGAGTCTCACTATGTCGCTCTCTATAGAGTGCAGTGGCATCACGGCTCACACCAACCCCAAACTCTTGGACTTAAGCAATTATCTTGCCTCCCAAGTAGCTGGGACTATAGGTGCCCACCACAATGCCCACCTTTTTTCTTGTTACAGTTGTCGTTGTTTAGCTGGCCCGGGCTGAGTTTAAACCCGCCAGCCTCGGTGCATGTGGCTGGCGCCGTAAGCACTGTGCTACGGGTGCCGAGCTGAAAGATTTCATTTTGCTACTGGATTTGCAACAGGGATAGGTCAAGAGAATGTGTCCTGTGCTTCTGAAAGTGCTAAGAATTCTTTTATCCTAGTGAAATAGACCCTCACATTGATGTATGGTCACAGAATAATAAACAGATATTTACAGAACAAAAATCAGGGTTTTAGCTATGAAATTTTGTCTGCAGATAAATAAGTAAACATGCATATGTCTAGAGATACACAGCAATAATGCACAGTCTGCCCTCAGTTATTTGTGTGTGCATTGTATGTTTTGAAAGTGATTGGAATTTAACTCTCCAGTCCAGACAGGCAGCCATTGATCTAACACACCCTCCCAGACTGCAAACCATTAGAGCTCATTCAGAGAATGCAGATTCTTTCTTTGATTAATATTAGCCCGAGTCAAACAGCATTACATAAGCACATCCGAAAAATTCAGTAGTATACATTCCAAAGCCAAATGGAATATTTTCAATTATCTTCAGCTTTTATTTCATTTCCATTAAGATGAACTACAGGAAATTGCCAGCCTGAATATCAAACTATAGGTACTGTCTTTCACAAATGGAAGTTATGCTATTCTGAGTCTTGGTTTTTTTCTATTTCAAGGATTTATTTGCATGGAAAGATTTCCAAAGCTTTACTAACTAAATACCATTTATGCCTTTATAGAGAGATAGGTAACTTAATGAATGTTGTCAGGGCCATCTTGACAAATCCAGAAGCTGGGATCACAGAGCCCATGGCTTATAAGTAGAAGCAGTGTTCTGGGCCTGATAACAGGAGAGTCTTTCAATTCACTTTAATTAGTTCACCTAACTGTACAAAAAGTTTGAATTCCATGGAGGTATACAAGTGACAAAGATCAACCTTATCCTTGTAAGACATTTCTAATATTTTCCCCAAAGTTTACAATCTCTGTATTCACCTTGGCTATGTTAGCTGGCTATGTTTTTGAGGATGGGGAATTCTTTTTTTCTCTCATAAAGTGTAGAACACAAGCAAGTGGAAATCAAGTATCTTCTAGGGAGGCAATGTTGCATAATTCTTTGAAGTCAGACAAATGGGTTCAAAGTCAGACAGTGAATCTACTGCCTTTCTGCCTTAAGCAAGTCACTTAACCTCTCTGAACTTCAATTTTCTATGAACATGGGGGTGATAATATTTAGCATAGTGTCTAGCACAATAGTGACATATAACAATCTTACTATTCATGTTTATTATTGCTTTTGTTTGAAAATTAAAAAGTACCAATCTATAAATAATTTAACCAAAGAAATCAGTTAGGAGCTGGGCATGGTAGCTCACGCCTGTAATCCCAGCACTTGAGAGGCCGAGGCAAATGGATTGCCTGAGCTCACAGGTTCGAGACCAGCCTGAGCCAGAGCAAGACCTAATCTCTAAAAAATAGTCGTGTGTGGTGGTGGGCACCTGTAGTCCCAGCTACTTGAGAGGCTATGGCAAGAGGATCACTTGAACCCAAGAGTTTGAGGTTGCTATGACAGCACTCTACCAAGGGTGACCAAGTGAGACTCTGTCCCCCAAAAAAAGAAAAGAAATCAGTTAGAATGGAGTTAAGTAAGAAAGATGATGCCATTTAAAAAAAAAATCATTACGACATGAATGTAAAAGAGGGACATACCTAATAAATATGTTTGAATGCATGAATGAGAAGAATTGGAAGGAAGGGAAGAAAGAAGGAAGCAAGCGAAGAAAGAGGAAAGGAAAAAAGGGAGAGGAGGGAGGAAGGGAGGAAGGCAGACAGGCTCTCGGAGCACCTATATTCTTTAAATTTTCCATCCTGGGCTTATTCAATGATACATCATTCACAGCTGACGACATTGGCTATTGACTGGTTGACTTGCCTTATTCCCTCAGGCATTTTAGGAAAGCCAGATGAGCAACTACACTGGCATTTTTCAGAATACCTTAGCTGGGGCCTTATAACAAAATACTCATAAGAATCTGGAGCATTCTGTATGTGGAAGGCTGCTCTTCTATTAGCTGGCTACTCCTCACACCTCTCACAACTCCCATCTCCCACACCAGTTCTTCCTAAACTGAAACTTTGTAATTCTCTTTTGGAAGCTTTTTTCTACATATAGATACCAGGTGCCATTGGAAGGTATCAGTAGCCTCAGGCCTGTGTAGACACTCCTCTCAAGTGTACACTTCACTGTAGAGAAAAAGGCTATGTTTCATTTTAGGAACTCTTTGAATAGGCTGTGCTCAGAATGGGGCCCTCTTCCACCAGACTTCAGCATTCTTTCCACCAATGGTGTTTTGCCTTAAAAGCTTATCACCTTTTTTTTCTCCCCTCTGGTAATTGCTTGGTTCTACTCCTTACAAAAAGCTTTTGGGCCAACCTGAGCAAAGATAGACACAGTCTCTACTAAAAATAAAAAAACTAACCAGGCATTGTGACAGCCACATGTAGTCCTAGCTACTTGGGAAGCTGTAGCAAGAGGATTGCTGGAGCCCAAGAGTTTGAGTTTGCTGTGAGCTGTGACGCCGCGGCACTCTATGGAGGGTGACAAAGTGAGACTCTGTCTCAGAAAAAAATTGAGGGAAGAAACTGGAGTTCGTTTGTTTCTATTATCATGTCTGTGAAAGAATTATATAATTATGTTGCATTTCTTTTTTTCTCAGATTGGCAAGTTATGTGCCCATTCTCAACAGCGCCAATATAGATCTGCTTATTATCCTGAGGATCTGTTTATTGACAAGAAGGTATTAAAAGTTGCTCTTGTAGAACATGAAGAAACCTTATCCAGCCGACGAAGGTGAGAGGTTTTATTATTTTTCCCCCTATTCTTCAGCATATAATTAGCAATTATGTTTTAAGGTCAAAAACCATTGGAGTGAAGCTTCTCAAATACCTGAGTAGGGTGCTTGATTAATTAAATTCTATCATCTGTCAGTGTTTTTAAAAGATCCTGTTTTACATACAGGCCATCTTCAAATGTAAATTTACAATTTGCAAATATCCAGTACGGCAATACAGGGTGAAATGGACTTCCTATTCAAGATCCTTTATTCATTAGGCAAAATATTTTCTGTTTACAATCTGGTCTCACAATTCCATGGTTTGCTTTGTAGCTTTTGGCATTCTGAACAGTGAGTCAGAGTTAAATTCACCAGAGAGAAGCTGGCAAGACACAGTCATGTTTACACACATGCACATTTACATATACACACATAGTCCTGTCACACCTTACATAGTCTTTAAAATGATACAATGAGAGATCTGGTTCCTATTTTTAAAACCAACAATCAAGGGGCAAAAAGCACAGGTCTGTTTCCTATTCTCTTCATCCCTTTTCCCTTCATCCAGGTTCCTTTTGTTCCTTTTCTAATATTTTATTTATAATTAAGAGGTAGAAATACAGATTGGATGCCAGACACAACTCTAGGAGAATTGCCGTACCTGAAAAGACTCTGCACAGAGCCAACCCTGCTGTTGCGTCAAGAAGAGCTAGACATGAGTTCTTCTTCCTATTGACTTTGAAGGGGTTGGATGAAATTAGCCTGTAGATGGAAAATTAAGAGAAGAACTAAGTAACATCTCAGATTTGGGCTAAATCATTCCTACCAATTTACTGTAGAGGGGTTTGAAATGGTAATTTTTAGTCTTATATGATACAGTTTAGGATGACAGAAGGCAATGATGCAACTTGAGGGAGAGGCCTCCACTGGCACATTACAGAAAGTCCACTTTTGTTGGCAACAACCTAATAGATTTCTAGCTGTTTCCAAGTATGATTCCAGGACGTCTGAGAGTCCTAGAGACACTTTCAGGGGATCTGTGAGAGACTCCTTTCGCTGTGTACGTCTCTGTGTGAAGCTGGGTATTGTTCATATACCATAGAAGCTCTATAAGTGGACCACTTAAGAGACCTTAACAAACTGATCAACACATGGAGATGGTCAACATCAGTAACTAGACCTGCTGTATTCATACGCACATGTGGTGCATATCCAGTCTATGAAAATTAGGGCAACTTAAGGAGGTGGTCACTGAAGGGAGGTGGTCAGCCATGGAGGTTTTACTATACTTCAACGAAAACAACGTATTCCAACAAACTAAATGCAGAAGTCAATAGGAAAATCTGTGTCTTATCAAGCCAGAGACTAAAGATACCTTGCAAAAATGAAAAGTAGTATCATTTTTCTCATGAATTTTTTCACCAAAAAATGTTATTTGTACTAACATGTAATGGGTCTATAGCTACTAGTTTCAAATTAATAAAAAGTTCAATTTTTTTTCTGATTTTAAATTTCTAAAGCAGTAAAATATCAATAGATATACACCATATAAAAAGAAACTCTTTGAGGTCCTCAATAATTTTTAAGAGCTCAAAGGAACAAAGGACTTGTATTAATTATCTATTGCTGCATAATAGATTACCCCAAAGCATATTTATTTAGGTATGTATGTATGTATTTGGGTTTTGTTTTTTTGTTTGAAACACAGTCCCACTATGTCACCCTCGGTAGAGTGCCATGGCATCACAGCTCACAGCAACCTCAAATTCTTGGGCTTAAGCGATTCTCTTGCTTCAGCCTCCCAAGTAGCTGGGACTCCAGGCGCCTGCCACAACACCTGGCAATTTTTCTGTTGCAGTTGTCATTGTTGTTTAGCTGGCCTGGACTGAGTTTGAACCCACCATCCTTGGTGTATGTGGCTAGAGCCATAACCACTGTACTATGGGCACCGAGCCTATGTATTTGTTTATTTGAGACAGAATCTCACTCTGTTACCCTGGATAGAGTGCTGTGACGTCATCATAGCTCACAGCAACTCTTGGGGCTCAAGTGATCCTCCTGCTTCAGCCTCCTGAGTAGCTAGGTCTACAGGCACCCACCACAATGCCTGATTAGTTTTTCTATTTTCAGTAGAGATGGGAGTCTTGCTCAGGCGATCCACCGGCCTTAGCTTCCCAGAGTGCTAGGATTACAGGCATAAGCCACCGTGCCTGGACTGAAGCATAGTTATTTAAAACAATAAACATTTATTATACTATAGTTTCTGTTAGGAATTTAGGAATCACTTAGCAGGATGGTTCTCAGAGTTTCTAAAGGAATTTTGGTCAAGACATTGCTTGGAAACACAGTCATCGAAAGTGTTGATGGTGGTGGGAGTATCTACTCCCAAAGTGGCTCCCTTACAGGTGCAGCTAGGTAGTGCTGGTTGTTGGAAGGAGGCCTCAGTTCCTCATCACATGGACCTCATGACTCAATCACTTCATGACATGGTGGCCGCCTACCCCACAATACATGAACGGTGGAAGAGAGCAAGGAGAAACCATATTTGATTTCTGACCTAGTCTTAGAAGTGACACACCATCAATTCTAGCATATTTGATTTGTTAGAAGCGAGTCACCAATTATGATCCATATTCAAGGAGAGGAAAATTAAACTCCATCTCTCAAAGCAAGGAGTATCAAGGAATTTGCATGTACATTTTAAAGTCATTTTAGGGCTCCTAACATACTAATGTTTGTAACCCATTTTCCTCTAGCATAGGGGTTCTTTGGGAAGTTTTTGTCTTTCTGGGAAGACAAAATTAAAGCCATTTATCAAGGTTCTCTTTAGCCCCTGCCTGTCCTTTGTTGACTGTTCTTCATTGCATTCACTCTTGGCCTGAACCACCTGAACCCATCAGGCATTGATGCCTAACCTGCGGAAACCCCTCCATATTTGATTAAAACAAATTTTACATATGGCTACGGTGAGTCATTACTTAGTGTCATTAATAGCTATTGGAAACTGCTACTTTAAGAGAAACTATCTATA
The DNA here is from genome assembly GCA_963573935.1 of Arctocebus calabarensis. Taxonomy (NCBI): domain Eukaryota; kingdom Metazoa; phylum Chordata; class Mammalia; order Primates; family Lorisidae; genus Arctocebus; species Arctocebus calabarensis. Next base: position 33,122 of record CAUYON010014262.1, on the reverse strand, counting down.
ATAAAACCAATTTATTTCTCATCCAGGTTGTAATGAAATGACATTGAACAAAATGACAGTATGCAAGGACCTGCTGCTTGTAGTTTTGGTTAAAGTTGCAGTTTCTAATCAATGTTGTTAAGTGAGAACTTAATACAGAGTGTGCCAAAATATGTATACACAATTTTAAGAAAGGAAAAACTATATTAAAATGATAATACTCAGAATATACCCATAACAAAAGATGAGTACAAATCATGTTAAGCATCATTTTTAATTGTAGAAGTCAACCATGACTTGAGTATTACAAATTTATTTTTTTTTTTGAGACAGCCTCAAGCTGTCACCCTGGAGAGAGTGCTGTGGCATCGCAGCTCACAGCAACCTCCAATGCCTGGGCTCAAGCGAGTCTCCTGCCTCTGCCTCCCAAGTAGCTGGGACTACAGGCACCCTCCACAGCACCCGGCCATTTTTTGGTTGTAGCCGTCTTTGTTGTTTGGAGGGCCCAGGCTGGATTCGAACCCACCGCCTCAGGTGTGCGTGGCTGGAGCCTTAGAACATTGAGCCACAGGCGCCAAGCCAAGTATAGAAAATTTAATACATTTTCTTCCTTTCTTAAAATGCATCTACATTTTTTTTTTGAGACAGAGCCTCAAGCTGTTGCCCTGGGTAGAGTGCCATGGCATCACAGCTCATAGCAACCTCCAACTACTGGGCTCAAGCAAATCTCCTTCCTCTGCCTCCCAAGTAACTGGGACTACAGGCACCTGCCACAATGCCGAGCTATTTTTTGGTTGCAGCTGTCATTGTTGTTTGGCAGGCCTAGGCTGGATTCAAACCCACCAGCTCAGGTGTATGTGGCTGGCGCCTTAGCCACTTGAGCCACAGGCGCCGAGCCAAAATGCATCTACATTTTTTGGCACTCTGTGTGTGTGTATGTGTGTGTACACACATGTTCATGTTTATTAAATTCAGCAGAAATGTACTGACCATCTCTTATGTGCCAGAATGTAGACTAGGTGCTGAAAATACAAAGGCACAATCTCTGCTCTCCAACTCAGACTAAAGAGGAAATAAACTTAAATACAAATAATTCTAAAACAATTTTATAAGCACTGAAACCAAAGACTATCTAGAGTGCAGAGATAGCCTACAGGAAAAGACAGAACCCCTGCCCAGGGGAGTTATAATGGAGACATCATGGAGGAAATAATATGTGAATTTGTAGCAAAATCACATGTGGAGCTTTTTCGAATTTAAAACACCAAGCAGGTCCCTTTTTGAAATGACCCTGTTGACCCAAACACATTTATTAACTAGGAGGCTCACCAAGGCCTGCTGCCACTTTTATATTGGGCTCTGGGGACCTGTTCCTTTTTGCCTTGCCAGGGATGGTTCTATGGGCCTTGATTATATGTGCTGAAGGGAAAGTGGAAATTGATCAGTGGGATTTTGGCTGGGCACCTGGATTTGGCACTTTGTTCAGATTCATTCTCTGAATTTGTGTCTAACCTCCAGAGAAGAAAAAGAATAGTGGGATAGTAAAAAACAACAAGTTGACAAAGCCTATAGACTTGAGTAAATGGTGGTCATGTGGGGCTCCTGTGGGTGTTGGGAGCATGAGCCTGCCCCATGATGCTTCTTTACTCATCAGTTTTTTGCAAACTGAAGCATTGAAGTCTGAGATGGAGCTTTTCTTTCTGCATTCTCTGACAGAAAACAAGACAACGGGAGAGTGTTTGATTTTCTTTAACTCCCTCAAATAGGTGTTGTAAACCTTAGGGAGAGAGAAGTGGGAATTAAGATGATCCCTTGCTAAATGCACTGCCCCCTGCAGTCTGATGTTATTAGCAGAGTTTGTTTTGGCAGAGTGTTAGTACCTCTATAAATTTCTCTGTGTTCTGCACAGCATTTCACACTGTCCAAAAAAATAACATGTGCCTGAAGCACTCCCCACGCCCATGCCCAAACTCTATCCTCTGTGGCTAAAAATATGATAATTGCAAAGGAATCCTATTATAGCAGTCTGTGGAAATTGTAAGCAAGCTGACTGAATCTGATTATGAGTCGAAAAGCCCATTGCCTTATTAAAATAATAACACACAAAGAAAGGCAAGATTCCTTTAGTAGCATTCAGAAATCATCTGTTTGTTTTGTCTGCCCCCAACTGGGTAGTTTGCAACACACAACTAATATTAGAAATAGCTTAGTTCAATTTAAAGGCGACTTGATATTCAACTGGTGGTCTGTGTGTGGGAGTCAGTGTTTCTTTAAGAGAGAAGTATTGAAAATATCTGTCATTAAAGCAGTGCCCAAGTAGCCCAATCAGAATACACAGAAGTCAGAGCATCACAGTCCTTTCCAACTCTCATATTTTCTGCACATTTCAGTGGTCAGCCTCTCCCTCCTTTGCCTCCTGAATGTCTCCTTCACCATTTCCCTTATGCTACTGTTTACCTCATCATTTTCATATCCATTCTACTGTTAAAAGACACAAGCAATCTCTTTCTCTTTTCCAGTCCCCAGATCTATAGTTGAATAGTCCACCCTGCATCTGTATACTAAGCTTCTGGTTCAACTGCTAACCTGTGAGAAAGTCACACATTCCCTCCATCCTCGCGAAATTACATGTATGTTTTCCAGCCCTCTGCTTGCTGCATTCCCCCTCCTCTCCTCCTCCTCTGACTTGGTCTAAAGGGGCTATGGACTAGGTGACACTAAGTAAATGACCTAGAAAGAAAAAGAACAAAAGCTGATTTCAGCTCCCTGGTCCAAAATCAGTGCTTATGCCCACTCCCTCTCTGACTGCCCAGTAGTGCCTCCCACCCTCTGAACAAAACAACCAAGTATGTTTTGAGTGAATCAACAAGTTTTGGGTCTGGTACAAGTCATTCTGCCCTAAATAAGACTCTACCTCTTTCAACATTTGTCAGGACCATCTCTATGCTTGGCATTTTGTAAGAGGTACCAGTGAATGGAGAAATCCTAGCCTAGTTAAGGAGACAGACAGACAAATAAATAATTTTCATACATTGAGTGTAAGTGCCCAAACCAAGCTACGTGTGAAAGAGTGGCAGCATCACAGATGGGGAAGTTAGCAGCTCTCCAGGGAGAGAAGGAAGGATTCTTGAAAGAGGTAACTTTTGAGTTGAACTGGAAGGGTAAGTTCAAACTCAACAGATGGAGGAGGGAAATGATGTTCTAGGCAAAGGCGAAAGGCTTTGTCCAGCAGAATTAGGCATCATCTTGTGTCATTGCAATTTTAATTATTTCATTTACATACTTGTCTGCATTTTCAATTTTTTAAAAAACAATATGCTCCTATTATTATACTTACATTAAGAATAAAAGAACTGGGCCAGGTTAGGTGGCTCACACCTGTAATCCTAGTATTCGGGAGGCCAAGACAGGTAGATTGCTTGAACTCAGGAGTTCGAGACTAGTCTGAGCCAGAGCGAGACCCTGTCTCTAAAAATAGCTGGGTATTATGGTGGGCGCCTGTAATTCCAGCCACCTGGGAGGCTGAAGCAAGAGGATTGTTTGAGCCCAAGAGTTTGAGGTCGCTGTGAGCTATGACACCAAGGCACTCTAGCCAGGGTGACAAAGTGAGACTCTACCTCAAAAAAAAAAAAAAAAGAATAAAAGAATCTTAATAATAAAGGGAAAAGGGAGTGGCGCCTGTGGCTCAAAGGAGTAGGGCACTGGCCCCATATGCCGGAGGTGGCGGGTTCAAACCCAGCCCCGGCCAAAAACTGCAAAAAAATTTTTAAAAGGGGGCGGGGGGAAGTTCAGGATCTGCATTTGGAGGTAAAAGGCTGTTTTTACTTGTAGTGATTTCCAGTTAGTGCTGCTCTGATGCCAACCCAAGCAAATTGTTGCAAAAAAGCACTAGGATTCCCATCCCCCACAAAGAAGGGGGCACTCCTCTCCAGTTTGGTAAAAGCCTTCCGGGGAAGATCACCTGCTCACAACCACAATATTTCAAAGTGCCTCATGCATGCAAAGGAGCCCTATCCTTTAGTTCCACATTTAAAACACTGAATAGAAACCTTTATGAAGAGACTCTTTTTTCCCCGAGCAGATTGCCATAAGCAAATGTTGGGTTTGTCCTAAGTGAGAACCAGTAGGCGCCACTAAATTAGTCAATGCTATAGTTGATATGTATGTGTTAGAATAAAGTGGAATTAGAATCAAAGTACATGCACTTCAAATTGTTTTTCCCATCCCAGGCAACTAATTGTCCAAGCTTCTTATCCTTTTTTCCCCCTAGAGACAATTCAGTTGAGCAGACTGCCTTAGTACACTGGTGAAGATTCTTTTGTTGTATGTCATAGGCCACTAGCACAAAGAAAGAAATCTGGACTGAGTCATACATAGGTAATTAATATGTCACTTAGTTTAGTTTCAGGTTTTTCTTTTAAAAGAGGAGCTTGAAGATCTTCAGTTCATCTCCTTTTAAAATTATAAGCAGGGGGATATAAAGCTTTATTTAAGAAAAGATAAAAATAAAGCACACTTAATTCCCAGGCTAGAACCAGTTTAGGAAGGAATAATAGAAAGAGACAAAGCAGCAGAGAGATGAGAGAGGCCGAGTAAACTCAGTAGGAGGTAAACTACTCCTGTCACACTCTGCTGCTGTGGCGTCAAAGAACATTATCACCTGTTGTCGCTGTCCTTTGAAAAGCTCTTTAACTCCCTGCCATTTAGAAAGTCTTTTTTTCTACCCTTCAAAATAGTATGTCTGGATTTATTTTCAAGAATCCGAGTTTCTTTTGGAAACCAAGGTTTCTTTCTTTCCCACAGTAATCCAGAAGGTTTTGCATAAAGGAATGGCTTTGTGCTGTAACACTGTCCTTTGGAGCTCCCAGGTATTGGCCAGTTTGCTGGCTATGCTGGAGACCTGCTCCTTGTTCTCCAAAAGTCTGGTGGCTGCCTCATCATACAGGGCCTGAGAATTCTTTGAGAATCAGCATTTATTTCTACTCTGAGGTTCTTTTCTAATCAAAGTCCACCACCTTGGACTCTAGGTGGGTTCTAATGAGGATAGTACACACTAAGAGCCAAAAGAACTCAGAAAACAAGCCCATCAAGAAAAAATAGGTTTTAGAGAAATAAATGTGAAACTTTGCTCAAGAGAAAAGCCTGGAAGGAAATACACTTAAATATTAACAGTGATTATCTCTGGCTGCTGGCACTAGAATTTTTTTCCCTTCTACCTTTTTGTATTTATTTTGCAATAGAGAAAGAAAACAAAAGGCTTTATTTTAAAAGCTGAAGGAAGAACTCAATTTCAAGCACTGCTTACAGCTGTTGCATTGCTAAAGTTACAACTGTTACAGGTTTCGTTTCTCATCCCTCACCTGTGTGTTTATTTTATTTCCATCCAAACCTGTCTTTTCCCAGCTCTCCTGACTGTATCCTTCCATTCTTCCAAAGGACATCTCTTCCCGGAGTAGACAATCCTCTCTTTCTCTGAGGCGTATTTCTCCTCTTCTCTACCCTGTCATTGGGGAGGGGGGAGTGGTAACAGCTTTCTTGAGATTTTAATCCACCTACCATTTAAAGTGTATAATTCAGTCATTCTTAGTATACTGAAAGAGTTGGGCAACCATCATCACAAGCAATTCTGGAACATTGCATCACAAGAAGAAACCCTGTATGTACCCTTAAGCTATCATCCGCCAACCCTCATCTCCCCAGTCCTAAGCAACCATTAATCTACTTCATTGTCTTTGTAGATTTGCCGATTCTGAACATTTCCCATAAATGGAATCATATAATACGTAAGCTTTCACAACCAGCTTCCTTCATTTCAAAGTTTACCCATGTTGCAGTCTGTGTCAGAATTTCGTTTTTTTAAGGCTGAACAATATTACATTGTGTGGATATACCACCTTTTCTTTATTTATCAGTGAATGGATATCTGTCTTGTTCCACTTTTTGGCTATTGTTAATACTGCTGCTATAAACGTGTATTATTTAAGTACCTATTTTTAATTCTTTTGGGCAAAAGTAGAATTTGTTGTTCATCTGACAGCTCAATAGCAGCTGCATCATTTTGTATCCCCATCAGCAATGCGTGAGGGTTTCAATTTCTTCACATCCGCATCAATATTTGTTGTCTGCCTTTCTTATTATAACCATCCTAGTGGGTGTAAGTGATGTCTCATGGTGCTTTTGATTCACATTTCTCTGATGACTAATCTATCTTTTTCTAACTTGACTTCATCTTAGCCATCCATATCGGATGCTTAAATTCTTAGACACAAATCTCTCTGAAGGTCACCACCACCTTTCTACAAGGCTTAGAGAAAAAGACCATTCAAAATGGTATACCAAATTAGTCAAGAGGTTTACCTAGCTTAGTAGCTAGCTGGTCTTTGAAAAAACAGACCAGAAAAATCTGTTGGGAGTTAGCATAGTTGTACTTATTAATACTTACCTCAAAAGACAAGGGATTTTAGGCCGGATGTGCTGGCTCACACCTGTAATCCCAGCACTCCGGAAGGCCAAGGCCGGTGGACTGCTTGAGCTCAGGAGCTTGAGACCAGCCTGAGCAAGAGCAAGACCCCATTTCTAGTAAAAATAGAAAAACTTCCTCTACTAAAAATAGAAAAACTAGCTGGGAGTTGTGGCAGGTATCTGTAGTCCCAGCTACTAGGGAAGCTGAGGCAAGAAGGATCACTTAAGCCTAGAAGCTTGAAGTTGCTGTGAGCTATGATGCCACTGCGCTCTACCCAGGGCAACACAATGAGACTCTTTCTCAAAAAAAAAAAAAAAAAGGCAAAGGATTTTAATTATCATGTGCACATAAAATTATCTGGAACTTGAAAACAAATTATCCTGCATATAGAAATTTATCTGGACTATAATATATATTTCATATATATAATGTATTTCTATCCTGTGGGCTCATGATGATAGTAACATTGGGATTATTCTGTGCTTACTTGTGTGAGTACTGTGCTTTACTGGAATGGACGCTGCTAAATACCATCACAGTAACTTGCAAGATAGGTATTACCATGATCTTCATTATACAGATAAGGAAACTAAGGCTCAGAGAAATTGAGAATTTGCCTAAGGTCTCGCTGCTTGATAAGTGAGGGAGTAGCTGATTTAAAACTCCGCTGGGTCAGAGTCCAAAATCAGTACTCTTAGCTATTACCCACTACAGGTTTGAAGGGGCTGCTCCAAGAACCCAACTGTGATTATGACATGCTTGCCGAATGAAAATGTGTTCGAAATTCAAAATAACTAATTCAGAAGTAAGATGAAAGCATTCTCTGTTTCTGTGGTCCATCCTGTGTGTACTATAGAGGTAATGAAATAGGATGACCTTTTATTTTCCCAAGTTACCTTGTTCAAGTTTCAAAGAGAGTCTCTGATTTGTAGAATGGGATGGCTCAGACTGTGTTCACGTTATTCACATTCTTTGTGGTTTTCTTAGATATGTATCTTGACCCTTCTAGATAATGCCCTTCTATGCTGAAGTGGGACATCTAATGTTTATTGCATGCCCTCATCCCCTTGACATTTACATCGAACCTCATCTGGATCTTCTTCCACTTGTCAATAATCTTTATAAATCAGCCAAGAAAACTGCAAGGGCTGGGAGAAGTGCAGAGTTGTTTTTTTAACTTCTAGGGAAATCAAATTGGGAGGCTTTGCTGTAGGTTCAATTTTTCTTGCCATGTGCTGTGTTAGGGAGACAAAATTTAGAGGTAGGAGGAGGCCTAAGGGAAACTCTTTCATTAAAGAGAAGGCCATTGTTTCCCATAGATTAATGGGTACATTCCACTCCTTATGGAAAAGGGGAAATTACTCAGCCTCAGCCTTCGCCTTTCAGTTTCCTCTTTGGGGAACTGTATTATTACCTTGTAAAACAGAGCATCTCTCCTATTAACCATTAATTGAACTCATCTTTTCCTCTGTGAGAAACTATAATGTTGACTTTTATTTTCAGAGCTCAGTATCAAAGCCTCTTCTTGGAGACTGACAGTGCTCCAACACCAGGAGTAGGCTGCAAGGGGTTACCGCTATAGCAGGAAGCAACTATTGGGCCATCAGGACTTAAATATATGTCCCAGTAACCTTTCTTGAGTTGTTCTGTCCATCACCCTGGCTTTGCTATGACCCAAGCCTTTGTGAACACGTGCTAAGAGCTTTCTTCTCTTTGCCGATCATTAGTTGAAAGGAAGAGTTTTATGGTCATTGTCTTAGTCTGTTACACGTTGCTGTAACAGAATACCCACGACTGGGTAATTTATAAAGGAAAGAGGTTTACTGGTCAGGTTGGAAAGTTCAGGATTCGGCCACTGCATCTGGAAGCTTCTGGTGAAGGCTTCATGCTATAACAAGACACAGCAGAGAAATGGAAAGGGACCTGGGTGCAAGCAAGGGTGAACATGAGAAGCAACCTTGCTTTGTAACATCCTGCTCGCATGAGAACTATTCCATTCCCTCAGAAACCAATCCAGTCTCCCAAGGAAGACATTAACTCATTTTCACCTCTTAAAAGTATTCTCCCCTTATATTACCACACTGGGAACCAAGCTTTACCATAAGTTATAGTAAAGACAAACCATAGTGAAACCATAATCATAATAAAATGGAAAATGGCATTAAGTCCAAGAAGATATTTACAGCAGTCTTCCTCTTTTGGCCAGATCGGAGAACAACTCCCAGAAGGCATTTCTGGGCTCAGGACTTCTACCAGTGTCCAAATTAGATTCAATCCTCTAGTTCCTACAGAGGCCTGTCTATCAGGCTAATCCATTCTTAGCTTGGAGACAGTATTGAATAATTACTTCACGGCCAGAGACCCTGACCTGAGATCCCAAAATTTAGTCCAGAATAAGGTAGACTCGCCTGTAAAGAATGCTTTAACTCTTCAATGAGAAGCTTTGCTTTAGAAAAGAAAGTGTTTTATTTTTGTTTAACACTAGACATCTATTACTTAAATGTTTTAATATTTCTTTATAAACAAATCTACTTTTCTCCAGTCCATGGAGTTTTAGTTTGTGTATCCATATACATCTGAAACAAGATAATATCTCATAAATTTTGCCAGTATTTATGTGCGTATGATACACAATTGCATACATAATATGTTCTCACACACATACACACACATTTATCTTATATGTAGCCCCAAAAAGCAAAGCAAATAAATAATATACTAGAATCATGTTTCCCCTTTCTTCCCCCTCATAGGAACCATAGCATACAGACAAAGAAACCTTCTCCTCTAGCAAATATGAGTTTCTCTGATAATCATGTCAGGAAAATTTCGTAGAGCTTATACTATTCTGAGCACCCTGTGATTCTGATCCGCAACTGTTAACCAGAGTCTATATGGAAAGGGGCCATCTCTAGGGTAATAGCATTGTAAATTACAATCAATGCACTCAATTATACTCAGAAACCAAGAGATACGTAGTGCTTCAATATGCCTTGTAATCAGCACCTTTGAAAACGTAGGTAACAGCATATGAGCAAAAAAAATGGAATCCAAACAGCTTAGAAAATGGATGTTAGAATTAAATCATCCTTCTGAAAAGACTGCACCTTATATGGCAGGTAACTTTTTTTGTCTAACATCATTTTATTGATTTAAAAAAAAAAAAAGATGAAATTGTGGCCTCGTAGCCAAGAATGTCTTTAAAAATCATTTATTGCTCTAATCAGCCTGGCAGAGACTTTCTGTCACGCTGATAAGGAAATTAAACTTTTCTCATGCTGTGTTTACTTGCCTCTTATGTGCAGATGTTTTGTTTTTCTTTTAGGGAACTGGTTCAGAAGTTGAAATCTTTCATCAGCTTCTATAGTGCTTTGCCCGGCTACATCTGCACCCATAGCCCTGTGGCGGAAAACGACACCCTTTGCTGGAATGGACAAGAACTTGTAGAGAGGTGATATTTTTTGAAAGTTCAATGTAACAATATTTGAGAAGTAATCATCATGTTTGTCTGTTTGTGAATTATGTCTTCTCTCTGCCTCCATTAATTTTGTAAGAAATATTCTAGAAAAAGTAATACATGTGAGCATCTGTGATATGCCAGAGATAGTGTTCATAATTTGTAGCTCTCATAAAACTTATAAACTTTGAAGTACATAGGTAACTACACATTCAGGGATATTTTACAGTGTAAAATGTAAGACAGCTTTTTTTTTTTGTCTTTGCTTCTTCCATCTCATTATGTGGACCCTTATTTATTTGATTTGAAGTAATAGTATTCATATTAATATCTATCATTTACTAAGAGTTAATTGTGTATTAAGGACCATACTAAGTGCTGTGTATGTTTGAAATCTTTTTTATCTTTACAACAATCCTGTGAAATGAATATGTTTATTTTTCCCCATTTGACAGATGAAAATAGAGGAAAGAAGAAAGGGGAGAGAAAAAGGAAGACTATTTCACTAAGCAGCTTTACTGAAATATTTGAGTTTTTGTTTAAGATAACCTATGCTAACTGGCATTGTCTGTAAAGGATTTACTCATCACTTGAAAGGAAATCATATATTCATTTATTCAGCAAATATTTACTAAGCACCTTCTAAGTGCCAGGAATGTTGAAGTTTAACAAAACAAAAAAACAGACATAATTCCCTGTCCTTATGGAACTTCCATTCCAGTAGACTACTGGTACTCCAAACCTCCATTGTTTTGCATGTGTGAGGAATCGTTTATAATTTAGGAATTAAATCAAGAGGGTAGAATGAAGTGGAGTAACATATTCTTAAAAATGATTATACAAGTAGTAGCATGTCGTAGAGGAGGATACCAAAGAGAACTTACATCAAATTGGAAATCTTTCACTAATCACTTGCTTAACCTAGGGTCGATGACTTACTCTCCTTGATTTCTGCATCTAAAAAATTCAGATGGTTGGATGAGCAGTTCTCCAGATCTGACAGCCTTTGTGCATTTTCCCATTATTAACTGATTAATTCACTCATACCTTCAACATTTATATTTTGAGATATGTGTGTTAGCCACCAAGCCAGGTGCTATGGATGCAAAAGGGAAAAAGGCAAGTTACCAGCTCAAAAAGTTTCCATTCTGGTGGGACCCAATACCAGGACATGTGATACAGAAAGTGATTTATTAGCAGTGTAATATACTGGAAGGCAGCTTTGGAGCCAGATAAACTTGGGTTTACATCTCAGTTGTGGTCCTAACTGTGTGTGGCCTCGGGTGAGTGACTTAAACTTTAAGTCTCAAGGTCGTCCTCCTCTATGAGGGAAGGGCATATCACAGGGTTGTTTAACTGAGTAGGTGAGGTCACAAATGTAAAGCCCTTAGCATATTAGCACACACTGGAAGTTCAATTCATGTTACTTGTTTTTCTCTCCCACCTCTTCATCCCCCTTCTTCCCAAGAAAAGACAAATCACATGCCTAGAAACAGCTTATGTCTCATCTAAGCTACTTTACTGACATAGGACAATGAGAGCGAGATTATATGCCATCCTGGATAAGGCAGTGAATTTGTGTAGAAGTAGACTTCCCTCCAGCAAATGGGAATCAGCCTGGAGGGATTAGCAGCTCCATACAACCCCCCCCCACTCTGCAAAAATACCTTGTATTTGTTATCTTTAAGGCTCATCAGGTACTAAATAGAATCATGAACGTTATTTTTTTTAGTTGTTTGAGAAAAGCTGTTGGTATTTGGCTTTGTAAAAAGCTGATGATATAAAACATGTATTAACTATAATATTTTAAAAAGAAAACATTCACAGATCAAATATGTGGTTCTTAGATTAACTCAATGGAAAACCATCTCAGTGACTGGTCCAATGTTACATTAATATGATGAGTATTAGTTTAAAGCAGCATATCTTATCACAGTTTCTTATTAGAACGAAAATTTTACTTTATATGTGTTTACTAATGTGTTCATCCATTCATTTACTTAACAAATATTTGAACATCTCCTATGAATTAAGCACTAATATTGATTTCTGCATTGTTGTGATTTTATTTTATATTTCAGTTTAATATGAGGGTACAAATGTTTAGGTTACTGTTTTGGTCTTTTACAGCAAATGTGAGAAGCCACAAGATATATCTTCTATTGCTTAAGGGGGATAATTCAGATGCTCTAACCTAGATTTTTAAAAATAAATTACTCAGGAATATATTTAATTATATGCAGTTCTTTAGCCTAAAGACATGTATGTCTTCTATTTGTACCATTTATAAAGATTAGCTTTGTAGTCATGTCTCATGTATAGTTTAAACCTCTTTCTAGTATTTTTCATTGAGTTTCTCATTTAATTTAGTCTTACGTGATAATTGCCACTTTGTATTGTCAAATGAATTATAACTTTATTATCTTTATAGGCCACTTTGGGTTCCTTTGAATTATTTTTACTTTTAGCCAATAAAAAAATGTGAAAATCCAGGATCCTGACAGGGAATAAGACTTGTTAGAGGTCTTGTTAGAGGTGGCTCATGCCTGTAATCCTAACACTCTGGGAGGCCAAAGCGGGTGGATTGCCTAAGCTCACAAGTTCAAGACCAGCCTGAGCAAGAGCGAGACCCCCTGTCTCTAAAAATAGCCTGGTCAGGTGACACCAGTGGCTCAAGGAGTAGGGCACTGGCCCCATATGCCAGAGTTGGCAGGTTCAAACCCGGCCCCAGTCAAAAACTGCAACAACAAAATAATAATAATAATAGCCTGGCGTTGTGGCGGGCGCCTGTAGTCCCAGCTACTTGGGAGGCTGAGGTGAGAGAATTACTTGAGCCCAAGAGTTTCAGGTTGCTGTGAGCTATGACGCCATGGCACTAAAAAAAAAAAAAAAAAAAGACTTGGCGCCTGTAGCTCAAGCGACTAGGGTGCCAGGCACATACACTGGAGCTGGTGAGTTCAAATCCAACCTGGGCCCGCCAAACAACAATGACAACTATAACCAAAAAATAGCCAGGCGCCTGTAGTCCCAGCTTCTTGGGAGTTTGAGGTTGCTGTGAACCACGGCACTCTACCCAGGGCAACAGCTTGAGACTCTGTCTCAAAAAAAAAAAAAAAAGACTTGTCAGTGGAGATACTTGATGGAAAATATTGAGCAACAGTCATGTCATATTTTCCATCTTTTCAGTTTGTGTCTTTTATGAATGGAATCAATTGAAATATGAAAGAAGACAATGTCTTCACATGTCTAGTCCCAGGGAATACCCACATAAGCCTATCATGCGTCTTTTTAAACTTCCCACCACTACCCTATCTTGGCTTGACCTAAGCATTGGTGTTGCCATCAGGATTTAGCTGAGCAATCTTCAAATTAGCCAGCTTGGTCTATGTGAAGTAACCTCTATCGCGTGAGCCATCCATGTGGCTACAGGCAGAAATTTCCTGTATTTGTCAAAGGCAGAAGATCTTCCAACTTTTGCCAACTTGTGGAACTAAAGAGAATTTCAAAAGGAACTCACATTAGTAAGTTAACACTGACTGGGCTTAACAATAGGAAAGTGTTGGCTCTGCCTGTGTTGGCACTGATAAAACCTATATGAAGAGTGAACATTTCAGTAAATATATTTTCAACCTTCCTTTTAGAATGGCTAGGCCAAGTATCTTAGATAATTGACTGAAATTTCTGTTTGTCGTCTGAATAGTTTGATATTATGTATGCCCAGTTTTATATTTTTTAATTTTTATTATTTTGAGAGATGAGGTCTCAAACTTCTAAGCTCAAGAAAGGCTCCTCCTCACCCACACCTACATGCATAGGATCCCAGTTTTATTGTTTAATCAACTTTATCTTTTTTTTTTTTTTTTTGACACAGTGTCTTTCTCTATTGCCCTGGCTAAAGCGCGATGGCATCATCATGGCACAACTCTCAGGCTGAAGTGATCCTCCTGCCTCAGTCTCCTAAGAAGTTGGGACTACAGTTGCCCGCCCACCACAATGCCTGGCTGATTTTTCTAGTTTTAGTAGAGAGGAGGTATTTCTCTTGTTCAGGCTGGTCTCGAACTCCTGAGCTCAAGCAGTCCACCCACCTTGGCCTTCCAATGTGCTAGGATTATAGGCATGAGCTACTATGCCCTGCCAATCAAGTTATCTTTAAATTAGTGTAACAGAGAAACTATTTAAACCTATATATGTTCAAAAACCCATAGTTCTAAAGAGAAAAAACTTGCTGTCTTGTCTTTGCATTTAATACCTGATATTTGTCTTTAAACACCTGATAATTCAAACTCATTCAACACCAATTGAGCACTTACTATATATTTAGGCCCTGTGGTACATACAGTGATAGGTAAAATCCAGTCCTTACCCCTGCAAAGCAGTCCACAAAGTAATAAGAATGAGAAAGGAAAATCAGTCTTCTTCTCCATCAGTCCAGAGAAAGCTCCCTAGAGGCATTTCAGGGGCAGCTGTATCCAGTTGTATGAGACTCTGTGTGTGTGTGTGTGTGTGTGTGTGTGTGTGTGTGTCTGTTTTCTTAATTTCTTTTTCATTTCTTAAAATTAACCATTTCAAGGTGTATAATTTAGTGGCATTTAACCCATTCACAGTGTCATACAACCACCATTTCTAGAGAGTTCAAGATATTTTCATCACCCCAAAAGGAAATCTTATACCCATTTGTGGTCACTCCCCACTCCTCCCTTCCCAAAGCCCCTGTCAACCAACAATCTGCTTTGTGTCACAATGCATTTACCTGTTCTAGAGGTGTCATATGAATGGAATCATCACTCAGCATGATGTTCTTGAGGTCCATCCAAGTTGTAGCATGTATCAGTACTTTATTTTTTATGGCCAGGACATATGTAACAGGACATTTTGTTTATCCATTCATCAGCTTTTCCTCCATTTTTATATGAACCCTGACCAAATACTTGGTCCATCAGACCTCTCCTTCTCCCTCTGGATTCAGGTTGGCTAAACTTTAAACTTGACGACAAGATAGCCAAACCCTCAGGCCTCCCATTCCCACCATTCTTGACTGTCACCTAAATGCTGGCCTCTCTATTACCTGGGCTTGTCTCTATAATCCTCTGTGATTATTCTCCCCTGAGTCTTTTCTTTCAGCCCTACATGTGAAGTCAGCTGGCTTCTCCTAAAACTAGCACACCTCTCATGGGAGTTTACACTTCTCTAGTGATTCTGAGGCTTATCAACAGTTGTGCATTGACAGCTACTGGTACTTTACTTTGAGGCATGAGGCCTTACCTCCCTTTGTGGTTCAGCCCTAGTTGCTCTTGCTGTCCCTTTACCATGTTGCTAGGCTGGATGATCCTGACTGTAGATGTCAGCTCTTATAGTACTGCTATTGTCTTTTGGCTGACAGTTCTACACAGCCACCTCTGTCTGTTATAAATCCCAGCCTCATGAACAGACAAGTATCTCTAGTCCTAGCTACTGGAGATGCTATTAAGGACGATCACTTGAGTCCAGGAGTTCCAGTCCAGCCTGAGCAACATAGCAAGACCTCATTTCTTTAAAAAAAAGAAAAAATAGTGAAAGAGATGTCTCTTTAGCCTATGCAATCTTACTTCCCATTTCACCCAAGAAATTATACATGTACATGCACACATACTCGCTGAATTCTCTCTCTTATTTTCACTGACCAGACAAGTCTTCCAATATTTATAATGCCCCTCCAGGATTTCTCAGCTGAACTAGGAAGGCAAAAGTGGGAATATGCAAAGCCATTATTTCAGTTCTAAAGATTTTTGTCTTTGTCTCAAAACCTTCCGGATATTTCAGAAAAGGGCATTAAGGAGGCTATTTTCTCTCTCTTCTACTGAGTTAGAGGGATAGAGCATGGCATATCAGCAAGTTGGAGTGAACAAGAGACTCCTGAACACCCAATTTCTAACATATGCAAACGAATAAAAAAATTAGATGAGCAAATTAGTTTTTTTTTCTCCCTTGCCTTCCACAGTGCCCAGCTAGTTTTTCTATTTCTAGTAGAGATGGAGTCTCACTCTTGGAGGCTGGTCCCGTATTCCTGAGCTCAGGCGATCCACCTACCTTAGCCTCTCAGAGTGCTAGGATTATAGGCATGAGCTACTGCACCCAACCTGATTTTGTTTTTAGAATGCAATTATGGAGCAGCACCTGTAGCTCAGTGAGTAGGGCGCTGGCCCCATATACCAAGGGTGGTGGGTTCAACCCCAGCCCCAGACAAAATGCAACAACAAAAAAAAATAGCCAGGCATTGTGGCAGGCACCTGTAGTCCCAGCTACCCAGGAGGCTGAGGCAGGAGAATCGCCTAAGCCCAAGAGCTGGAGATTGCTGTGAGCTCTGACGTCATGACACCCTACCGAGGGCAACAAAGTGAGACTCTGTCTGTAACAAAAAAAATAAAATAGAATGCAATTATGTTAACATTATGTTTTGAGGACTTTGGGGGGGGCAGATTTCTAGCACTAACAAGTCTTTCACTGGTTTAAATAGCAAAAAAAAGACTTTCAGAATCTCTAATCTGGGGGTAAAAGGATTAAGTAAAGAAAGGATTAGTGGGGTATAGTGGCTCAAACTGTAATCCTAGCACTCTGGGAGGCTGAGGCAGGTGCATTGCTTGAGTTCAGGAGTTCTAGACCAGCCTGAGCAAGAGTGAAACACCTTCTCTACTAAAAAACAGAAAAACCAGCTGGGCATTGTGGGGGGGTGCCTGTAGTCCCAGTTACTGGGGAATCTGAGGTAAGAGGGTTGCTCAAGCCCAACAGTTTTCAGTTGCTGTGAGCTATGATGCCATGGCACTCTACCCAAGGCACAGAGTGAGACATTGTCTCAAAAAAAAAAAAAAAAAAAAAAACAGCATACATTCCTACCAAGGCATACATATGACTATGCATATCTCTTCCAGTTGCATCAGAACAGACCAGTGGTAAGCAGCACTTGCTGTACATAGCTCCTGTGCTCTCCTGCTAAAACCAGTTGTTTATTATTTGTTGTTCAGGGTTCTTTTAGATTTATCAGGTGCTTTTCTCCAAAGGGCTGAAGGCAGTGTACATACAATTTTAAATATGGGACAGCCAACAAAAACAGCAATGGGAAAGCAAATACATAAGATAAAAGCAGAACCAAGAGGAAGAGGGTATGGGAAGAAATAAACAATGGGTAATGGAAATAATATTCAATGACATCAAATTCTGTCTTGAAGTCCTTTGACTCAGGACTTGCTTAGGCACCAGTCAGGCTAAAAGCTTGCTGAAACCAATACTCCACAGCTCCTCTTAGCCACTGTGCTGATGGTTTGAGAGTTGGAAACTGAGCTACAGTCTTCAGCCTTCTAGCTCTTTCTTCTCATGGCTAGTGCTTCCTTTGCCCCCCATGCTGTAGGAAGCTCCGCTTGTGATAGACTGGTAGGAAGGAGAAAGGGACAAATAGGGCTTCAATATTTCACTTATAACTATCTTTACAGTTCTTGATCCCCCTTAGACAGTTTTGGATTTTTACTTTAGTTTTCCCAGAAGCAGAAACATGACACTTCATTCTTTCTAAGTCAGGGAACTGCTGTGTTAGCCTGAGTGTGTACCTTGGAAGGAAAGTACTGGAGTATAATGCTGCTTGCTACTATGACAATTGACATATTATACCTTACCTTAGATAAGTCAAGATTATTCATGGAAAGTCTTTGAAGGAGAAATGGATTATGTAAAAAAATGACATAATTTGGTATAGCATGAAATGTTTATGGCAGTGAAGAATTCTTAAAAATCCTGGTAAGGCAAGACAGATCAGTTTGGGGAGCACCCCCATGTAATAATCCCTTTTCAGGCTTAGATTAGCATATTTTTCACAAGAGATTTATCTTAAAAGTAGTCTTTAGTGACAGCTATTTATCTGGATGTACTTTCTGGCAATACAGTGACATTTATCCCTTAAGATTATGGTGTTACAGACATAGCTTTACCTTCAAATTAGAGTGAGAAAAACACAGCTTATCCTGTACAGATGGCTTAATGTAGTGTCCCACATTCAGGATGGGCTGTACTTAGTCGACTGTCATGTCTTAAGTAGAAGGAGGTGACATCTTCATGGCTCAATGTTTGATATGCCTGTTGAGTGCTGGGTGGCTTATTACTTTAGGCAGATCGTGTCCTATTAGTACACAATGACAGCCCCTCCTGGGCTCAATTGAATCACTTTGTGATATGAAGCTCATTTGGGGCCTTCAAGGCAGGTCCCAGCCTATCCATCCCTCAACAAATAGACATCACCTCATAATTTCCTCTTTGAAATGTGATTCTCATAGTTGGGAAAAGCCTGACTTCTCTTACCATCACTGATCCATCTACCAGAGATGTTCTGCTTTAGCCTGGAAGGCTCAGAAGTTGAGACATTGAAGAAACATAACTGCTTTTAGGAAATTAACATATTAGAGCTTCTATACCCCTTAATTGTTGTTGCCTCCTTAAAGGTAGGTCATAAAATGATTCCACTGATGCTGCCAGTCCTCCACGTAATTCTTCTCCATCCTCTCTAGAAAAAGCCTAGAGGGCTTGTGGTTGCTCCCTGCAGTCTTCAGGTTGTTGATTTTCAGCCAGTTCATCATCAGTGGCGCAGGCTAAGCATTATAGCAAGAAGACCCTGAGAGGTTAGAAAACATGAACCAGGTGATCAATGCATATTGGGAAGAGTGCAGTCTTCAGAATGATCCAGATGGATATTTTATTTTATTTTATTTTATTTTATTTTATTTTATTTTATTTTATTTTATTTTTGAGACAGAGTCTCACTGTGTCACACGTAGTAGAGTGCTGTGGCATCACAGGTCACAGCAAGCTCAAACTCTTGGCCTTAAGTGATTCTCTTGCCTCAGCCTCCCAAGCAGCTAGAACCACAGACACCTGCCACAATGCCCAACTATTTTTTGTTACAGTTGTCATTGTGGGTTAGCAGGCCCAGACCGGGTTAGAACCCACCTACCTCAGTGTATTTGTCCAGCGCCCTAACCACTGAGCTACGGGAGCCAAGTCCACATGGATATTTTAATACTGTTTCAGACACTATGTGCTTTGGCAGGTCATTTTACCTTTTTTATAAGACAGCAGTTATGATACTTACTCTATAGGGCTGTTGTAAAGATACGTTCTACCACACGGGCACTGAGTCATTGATAGCAGTTGTTGATGTTATCAGTCACTTATAACATGGTCAAGCAAGCCAAGTAAATGTCCAGAGTAAGAACTAAGAACAAAGAGGTGTAGGCCATTCTTCCTTGTGTGAAAGGAAATAATTTTTGGAACTTTGATGAGTCTTTGGGAACCAAACTGTTAAATGGGTTATTTGATCAAGCTGGCTTATACCATTTGGGGTTCATTTAGAGTGAGAGGTTGAAATAATGGGACTATTTACTTCTTGTGACATTTAAACTGGTTTTAAAAGGAGATTTGCTTGTTTGTTTAGTATTATTATTTTTAGAGACTGAGTCACTTTGTCGCCCTTGGTAGAGTGCCATGGCGTCACAGCTCACAGCAACCTCCAACTCCTGGGCTTAGGCGATTCTCTTGCCTCAGCCTCCCGAGTAGCTGGGACTACAGGCACCCGCCATAACGCCCGGCTATTTTTTGTTGCAATTTGGCCGGGGCCAGGTTTGAACCTGCCACTCTCAGTATATGGGGCCAGCACCCTACTCACTGAGCCACAGGTGCTGCCCTGTTCGTTTTTAAAGAGACAAGGTCTTGAAGTAGGTGGATTGTTGAGCTCAAGAGTTCCAGACCAGCCTGAACAAGAGTGAGACCCCTACTCTACTAAAAATAGAAAAACTAGTCAGGCTTTGTGGCGGGCACCTGTAGTCCTAGCTACTCAGGAGGCTAAGGCAAGAGGATCTTTTGAGCCCAGTAGATTTAGGTTGCTATGAGCTACGATGATGCCATGACATTCTACCCAGGGTGACAGAGCGAGACTGTCTCAAAAAAAAAGAGAGAGAGAGAGCGAAGAGAGAGAGACAAGGTCTTGCTCTATTACCCAGGCTGGTCTCTAACTCCTGGTTCAAGCCATCCTCACACCTCCACCTCCCGGCCAAGAATGTTTTGTGTTATGTCATCATCACTGCTGGACACAGCACAGTTTGGACACATGCTGGGAGATTTACACAAGTTTCAAATCTGGCATGACTTTATATTCATTCCTCAGAGAGCACTGATTGAAACAATGATGCGGGGCGTGCTAAGTCCCCTGGCATTTCCCCAATAAGGTGGATGGTCAGTTTCCTTTAGTGATATCAGTATCCATTCGTCAAGACTGCCTCTGACTTCCACAGACACCCCCCCAAAAAAAAAAACATTTTTGTCTGTTCCAACTGACTCAGAAGGGTTGTTTCTAGTAGTTAGTCACTGAGCATCAAAGAAAATGGACTCCTGGAATGCGAAGGACAGAGGAAGATATATTCTGGAAGACTCTTGCTTGAGAGCTTCTTGCTAGAGGCCCTGCTCTTAAATCCCTTCTGGCTGTGCTGACTGTGGGTGGCGGTGGTTGGTTTTCTTCTCTGAAGGCTATAGGAAATATCTGGCAGGTACTGCTTGTTTGCTGCTGCTGTCCCAGTTCTTACCCCAGGTGACAAGCTCTTGGTGGCTCTTTTGAGAGAAATTCAGTTCTCCTGCTTTTTTGCCCTTTCTTCCTACACTTAAGCAAGTGCAAAATACTGTTTGAGTCTCTCTGATGATTTTTACTGATTGAAATATAGCCAAACAATTGGGGTTTTTTGTTTGTTTTTGTTTTTGAGACAGAGCCTCACTTTGTCACCCTCCATAGAGCATGGTATCATAGCTCACAGCAACTTCCATCTCTTGGGCTCAAGTGATTCTCTTGCCTCAGCCTCCTAAGTAGCTGGAACTACAGGCACCTGCCACAATCCCCAGCTATTATTTATTATTTATTTTTTTTTTTTTTTGCAGTTTTTGGCTGGGACTGGGTTTGAACCTGCCACCTCCGACATATGGGGCCGGCGACTTACTCCTTAGAGCCACAGGTGCTGCCCTATTTTTTAGAGACAGGGTCTCTGTCTTGCTCAGGCTAGTCTTAGGGCAATCCACCTGCCTTGGCTCTCCAGAGTGCTAGGATTACAGGCATGAACTACTGCACCCAGCCCACAATTGGGGGTTAGCAAAAAGCACAAAGAGTCAAAAAAAAATTTTTTTGCATGGTGGGCCGGGGCTGTGTTTGAACCCGCCACCTCTGGCATATGGGGCTGGCACCCTACTCCTTTGAGCCACAGGTGCTGCCCAAGTCAAATTATTTTTTAAAATTTTATTTTATGTACAAAGACATGGCTTCTGTCTTTTTTGTTTGTTTTTTGAGACAGAGTTTCATTTTGCAGCCCTCAGTAGAGTGCTGCAGCATCATAGTTCACAGCAACCTCAAACTCTTAGGCTCAAGCAATCCTCCAGCTTTAGCCTCCCAAGTAGCTGGGACTACAGGCAGCTGCCACAATGCCCGCGTTTTTTTTTTTTGTTTTTTTTTTTTTAGAGAGATGGGCTCTGGCTCTTGCTCAGGCTGTTCTGGAACTCCTGAGCTCAAGCAATCTGCCTAGACCTCCTAGAGTAGTAGGATTACAGGGGTGAGCCATCATCTTCCCCTACCCCGCCTGCTGGCCCAGCATGTTTTTTTTTCATTGGGTGGATAGCTTGGATAATCCGTTCAAGAGATCATTTAATCCAACTTAATGAAACCTGCGTCACTCTAGTAATGAGGGAAGCAGAGATTTCAGGCTGTGTTTCTGGATCAGACCTTGCCAGTCTGAGCAGATGTGACAAGAGCAAGAAGTCTGGCTGAATTTTCCAATAGAGCTGCTAGGGACCCATCCTACTTCTCGGGGTGCAGTGAGACAGAGGGAAAAAGCACACATGCGCTCTTCAAATTTGTGGCACACAGTTTACCCAGAATGTCAGAGGTAAATTTTAAAGTTATGTGGCAAGCCTAAGGCAGCGTAGTTGAGTCTAAGCATACAGCTCTGGAGTTGGCAAGCCTGAGTTTGAATGCCTACTCCTTTACATATTAGCTCTTTCTCTTCTCTGAACCTCAATTTCCCCATTTGTAATAATGGATTTAAATAACTTTTCCCTTAACAGATTGTTGAAGGGATTCAGAAAGACTGTCAAATGCAGACTGTAGGGTCCTCAAAAATGGTAGTTTACAGCTATTACTGGTCATATTCAAGAAATCTATAAAAACAGCCCTTGCAGACCTTTACTGTAAGATAGCGGGAGCTAGCCTGACTTTAGCTCCTTTCAATGACCCTTTTCTCAACTCTTCAGGAACAGCTTCACCCACCCTCTCTCCAACATTTTACCTCTTCTTCCTTCTGCAAAAACATCAAAATCCCTATCCTTTTTCCTGGTTGGTGCAAACAGTGGGCATTTGGATCCACTGGGTACCAAACGTCTAAGTGTATGCACCAGGCTGGCCTTCTGACCTTCAGCATCTTGTTTCATAGCAAAGACATTTTAAACCATTCTGCCTAAGACTTCTTTATAGTGATTAACTCAGATATCCTTTGTAAATTACATTAAGAACCAGGATGAGTCTAGTCACAGGTCAAATCTAGTTGCTCAATGCTCTAAATTCCTTTCTATCACTCTTCAGTTAACCTTTGTAGAAAAAGAGAGAAATTGTTAAAATCAGTCATGTTTTCCCTTTTTCTCAAGCCAATGAGTTTTATTCTTTTACATGAGTAGGGCTTTGATCCTTGAGTTTCTCTCCTTTATGGTGTAGTTTCATTTCCCTGTGAAAGAAAATGTAACCTGTACCTCCAGTGTTACAGGACCTTCCTACTTTTTGGCCTTTCATGGCTTAGTGATCTACGCAATCATATGGATCTTAAAAATCACCCAAATGAATTTTCCCTTGGTTTGAGCCACTGGGCCCATTTGTTCATCCGTCTCCTTGCTTGTGGGCACAGCTTGAGGCCCAGAGCTGGAATGAGTCTGTTGAGCGGCAGCAGAGTGAGGTGCTCCCAGCTGAGGTAGGGATACAGCAGTTTGGGGCGGGAAGGACATGTTAGGGCTGGGGCTATCAAGAACTCAGGCTTAGAGGCTAATTTCCAAATATTATCAGGGAGGATTAAGACAAGGACCATTATAGAGAGGATAGAACAAGAGCTGTTGGTCTGGCTTACCCCTACTTATTCTTAACTCAATGTCATTTTTTTTTTTTTATTGTTGGGGATTCATTGAGGGTACAAGAAACCATGTTACACTGGTTGCATTTGTTAGGCAAAGACCCTCTTACAATCGTGTTTTGCCCCCAAAAGGTGTGGCACACACCAAGACCCCAAGACCCCACCCCCCTTACTCCTTCCCTCTCTCTGCTCTTCAAACCTTTAATCAACATGCTAGAAAGTAAGTATGTGAATGGTCACCTTTATGATTAAAGAGTTAAAGATCCTAGAAATTTGTTCTAGAAAAGCTTGCAGCCATCTTTTAGAGCTTCCTTCCTCACTCTACCATGTCAGGACACAGTAGTATGAATAGAGACATGAATACAATACAGATATAAAGCAGAAATGCTCTGGAATCTTCCTTCAATTTTTTGAATTTATGTTTTACTCTGTATATAATGTATATCTGTCCCCAACTCTGTAATTCTATAAGGGGCTATAAGAGAGAGACAGAATACATTTGTAGAACTAAAATAATAGACTACATGGCAAACGAGGTCACTTAAAGATAAACATAGTCTGCTTTTATTCCTTAGAGCACTGCTTAGGACTTAGGAATTATGAGACCTGCTTTCCTTTGATATTTTTTCATAATCCCCTAAGTGGCAGTCTTTATTCTTCCCTTAAACTCTAAAGGGATTTTTAAAATCTCTGTATATGTTTCAGCTGCAGTGGGACTAATAAACAACCCTGCAATATGAGAAAGAGAACTATAAAGGAGAGCAAGCCAAGCACAGCTTAAGCAGTACAACCTCTGCTGTGTTCTTAAGTCTACAAACTACATTCAGCATGGCACGGAACAAAGTATAAGCCCTGCAGGTCCCCCACTGAACTCTCAGTGGCGGTCATGTCCAGGGCTCCTCTTGAGAGGACGTAAGTAGTACTGAGCCTATTTACTGTCTGTCAAAGCCCCAGTGCTCTTCATCCATCAAGCGTTGAGTTGTTAGATTGAGGCTGTAAGAGTTTATACATTAAGCAAGTCATTTGGGACTCCCAAATTGAAAGGAAGAGGCTAACGTTGGGATAGGTAACATGTACATTGCTGACAACTGTCCAATTTAGGGCCATCCCTCCATTTAAAGACCTCCAGAATCTGTTCTGTGGCTGCATTTGAGGCTTATTTAGCAGTTCCATACAAGGTGACTTACGAACTGGCTCATTTGCCTCACATTATGAAGGTAGAGAGCCTGTGGCAGTATTCAAAGAGCTGCAATATCATGAATAACTGCAACTGTGACCCATCTCCAAGGCCTGAAGAAGAAGGGCAAAATAGATTCTTCTTGGAATCTTTTCTTTCTTTCTGAATCGCTTTTCTTCCTACTCCCAGCCACTCTTTTTCCTTTGTTCCCCATCCCCCAAATCCACAAGACACCCATTAGTGGCTATCCTCCACGCAAAGAGTCCCTCAGTCCAAAATCATTTCTCTCTCCCTGACACCTGATAAGATACAGATGATGGAGAAACTCAATACTCTCTAGCAATCTTTGAATTATGAGGTAGAAATTGTTAAACCAAACTAATATCACACTTGAACAAAATAAGTAGGAAGCAGGCTTCTCTGTTTTCAATTAGCTTTGCCTCCCTAATATGTCCAGTATAAAAGCAGTGGAGGAGCAGGGAACTCTCCATCATTTCAGATTTCCTTTCCCAAACGGAGAAATATTAATAACTTCCCATCTGGCCTCCTCCAAGAATAGGAAATGAGAAAAGGAACACCTCCCCCCCCACCTTCTAGAAGCCATTGGCCACTTTATGATACCCTGTTTCTACCTTATGAGTAAGGTTTTAATGAGGTTGTTAAATCTATTTCAAAAATTATATTAAAATATCATTTCTGGAAATAAGTTTATCAAATTTTTTGTCACAGACCGCTAACCTCCAAATTTATGCTATGAATTATATAGTTTTAATTTATTGTTTTTAATTCATCTAACTTTGGGGATCTTAATCTTTTTCTTGTGATTATCTGGTTTCACTCCATGTAATCTATCTTAAATACTTTTCTAGAAGTACTTAACCTATAAGTAAATGTCAGTAAAAATATACTTTAAAGATCTCTATATATGACAAATAATTATTCTGATTTTAAACAACCAGGCACTGAATTAAATGCTCATATGGGATAAGATATTAACTCAAGCTGTGAAAGGACTTAGGGCTTAAAAAGTAAAGTATTAATAAAATGTTGACCACTTCATAGAATTAGACTTGCCAGCTATTACAACTCACACATGGTAAACAGAGTGACCGTCAGAAAGCTCCATCCCAGACTAACCTGTCAACTCTTTTCCTTGAAAGAAGTCTCCATCTAATATGGTATATCAACTTCCCAAGTGGATCAACCTCACTCCTACTGACATTATCAGAATGCAAGAAGACCATCATAGATCATTTCTTGTTGTGCTGGGCACTTTTTCAAAGAGGGAGCAAGACTGGCAAACAGCTCCTGAAAATCTATTAAATAAATCTATCAACAAAATGCAGAATAAGCTTGAAAAATAATGAGACCATTGCTGAATGAGGCAGATGGCTTGGCAACCCTAAAAGACTAACATCAAACAAACATTCATTTGAGTCTTCATCTAGCTTCACTAAATTAGTATGTGAATTCAAACATTTGTCTTTCGACATTTCTTTCCCAGCGATGGGAACTATATGAGTAAGGACCACTAGGCAAGAAGAGGAGGAAATGTTAGCCAAAGAAAACGGCACTTGTAAGTCATGCTGACACTAAGCCTTATGGGAGTATAATAGAAACTATTGGAGACCTTCCATCTATACCTCAAAGGACTAAGGACATATTGAGTTCTTCCCTGGTGTGTAATTATCCATAATTATTGCCCCAAGTTTTTCAAACTTTGCCACCACATTCTTTGTGCACTGAAGTAGAATCTTTGCCATGCTATTGGTGAATTGATCTTTAATGACGTACATATTCATGAACAAGAAAAATAGACTTTTACTCTCTATGGAAGTTCATAGAGCAGTGGGGACTGAAGGGAGAAAAATCTCTTTTTGATATCATATACCAAATGAGGAATGCTGTTGTATTAAAATAACAAAGCCCTCAAAGAATGTAATATTTAGGAATATCAAACCTTGTCCACCAAACCACGCAAAGACTATACTGAAAGTTTGTGTGTCCCATACGATTCATTTAGATTTTCCACTCAAAAATATTATAAGTTCAACACATTGATTATTTATAGGAGACCATAAAAGACAATTAGTTTAAAAAGGAAGCCACTATAAGGGAAAAGATTTGCCATTCACTCTGGAAAAGTCCATGATAATTTCTTTGAAATCACCCACTATGAATGAATATAAGAAATTGAAAATGTGTCAGCAGACTATGTGAGTGGCATTAAAGGCAAATTAAAAAGGCAAGCTTTTTTCTCTTTTCAGTGCTGTCAGTGAAAAGTATTCCTGTGTTACCAGGGAAAAAATTACCTCTCTAGTCATCTAATAGAACTCATAACCCTACCGAGAAGAAATATGATGATTCATTAGCTTACAACATGATGCATGAGTCTATCTCAAGTGAAGTAGTACTTTCTGGTGGGACAACAACAGAACTACTTGTAAAAAGGAGAAAGGCATTATAACCTTTCTTCCCAATCTCCAAGTTGGCCTCTATGCTAGGATCTAGGCCAAAAAGCCTGAACAACTCACCTCTATGAGTTATGTGAGCTAATTGACATTTCAATAATCAGAGTAAGGGATTCTTGCTGTATCATTTTGATGTACAACTTCCTGAATCTCATCTCTTGTACAACTAAATGAAATTAATCACCTTTTTCTTTTCTTTATCAAATGTAAAAAGTGCATCCTTTTTGAACCAAAGGAAAATGGGTCAAAAGAATGAAAAAGATCCCTTTATCATCATTCAGAAAACATTTTTTTTTTAAATAAAACACTCAATATCCAACAATGGAAAGTATTTCCATATACTGTGGTATATCCATTTGATATAATGCCATTTGTGAAGTATTTTAGTGGAGCAAAAAAATCTTTTATATTTTGATAGAAAGTAAAAGTAGAGGTCAGCTTGGTAGGTATGTGCAGTGGCCATGAGTGCTGTTTGCCAAATTCTTCTAGTTCTCTCATTTTCTGTCAAGATGGGATGATGGCACTTTCTGGCCCACATGATTAATTCTGGACAGTAAGTTGTAAGTAGAAGTGATATTTTTCACTTCAAACCAGAACATTTCATCTCTAGTGTAAGAACCTTCAGAACTTTTTTCTTTCTGCTACAGCAAGTTCCAGCTAACGGCTTCTCATCAGTCCAAGTCCTGAAAAAAATGGCACTATGGATCAGAGCACTGAGCATAACTTTGACAGACTTGAAACATGAGCAGGGGATAACCCTTTGTTGTTTAAACTCACCAAGATTTGAGGGTTGTGTACTGGAGCAGCATATCCTAGCTGCCTTTTCTGATAATTAGAGGGGGTGTACATTACAGTCCAGGAGGAAAATTTTCCTAGAAGGAAATATACTAAAATGTTAATTTATAATAAATGACTCTTGGTAGGCCATGGATAAATCTTTATCAACTGTCTGTAGTTCTCACATTTTTATAATGAGCATTTAATAACTTTATAATCAGAAAAAAGAATTTGCATATTTTCAAAATGGTAAGATAAATTAGAGAGATAAATTCTTTCTTTCTTTTTTTTTTTTTTTTTTTTTGAGATACAATCTCACTCTGTCACCCTGGGTAGAGGGCTATGGCCTCATCATAGCTCACAGTGACTTCAATGGCTCAAGTGATTCTCTTGCTTCAGCTTCCCAAGTGCCTACCACAACACCCAGCTGGTTTTTCTATTTTTAGTAGAGATGGGGTCTTGCTCTTGCTCAGGCTGGTCTCCAGCTCCTGAGCTCAGGCAACTCACCTGCTTTGGCTTCCCAGAATGCTAGGATTACAGGCATGAGCCACCATGCCCAGTGAGAGAAATTCTTTAAATCATTTTCTATATTTGCCAGTTAGGTAAATGAGGCCAGTTTCTGCCCTGAGGCTCTCATGTAAAATACACTTTCTGTAGGAACACTAAAACCGCTGTTTCTTATCTTTTAAAAGCCCATATGATCTGTCAAACCAATAAATCATTTCCCCATTTTAACTTTTAAAAAGTCTAAAACATCCCCTGCATATAGATTTATTAGTCAAAGACTAAAATTACAAAAGGTTTCTTGCATTAGCTCTATTTCTTAGGAAACATGGGACCAATAAAGGAGGAGTTAATAGATAAAAGGCTTTTCTTCTAGATACCAATTGTGTTACATCGATTATAATGTAAAAGTCAAGTGTATAGAAATTCACTTGACAGGTACTAAACAAGACAGCATGAACAAAACTAATCTAATATATACTAATTTCACCAGAGAAAATAAATGTTTGTGGGAGGGGGGAGTTGAAAGTGGCATTTAAATATAAGTACTATTGTAAGTATTATTTCACTGTAAGTTCCCACTGTGCTTCATACAATGCTCTGCACACAGTAAATAGTCAAGTGGCTTAGTGGAAAGAACATTGGATTAGAAGTCAAGAGGCCTGGATTCTTGCTCTAGCTTCAGCACTATGTAATTAGCTAACTTTTAATCTATCATTTCATCCACTTCCTCATCAGCAAATCATGAACTGCATCTATCTCACCTGCCTCAGAAGACTGTGTGGAGAAAATGAGAGAATGAGTGGGAATAGATGTTTTATTTAAATTATAGAGCATTTTCGGTTGACTTATTCCCTTTATGTAATCCTGATATACAAAGAAAAACTTTGTTATAGCATTTCATTTCATCAGCACTGAAATCAACAATACGCAAATTCTATCTGCTTCTGTGAGTAAACCTCAGGACATGAAACGGTTGGGTGTTAATAAAGCGTCAAAGATACGTGAAGGGCTGCTCTCTAAATTATTTGAAATTCCTACTTACCACAACAAAAACATTTTCTCTTCTGGGAACAAGCCACAGTCATCTTTTAGGGTCTGACAACTGTCACAACTCAGAGGACCAGGATCCAACTTTGTTTCTTCTGTCAGACCCCCACTGCAGACAGTCACAGCCCCTCCCTCTCCATCAGAGGAGTGGTACCAGAAAATACAAAAGCATTCATTTTATTTCCACCTGGAGTGACAAAAAGACACTAGAACTGGACACAGTGGCATATGCCTTTAGTCCCAGATACTTGGGAGACTGAGGCAGGAGGATGGCTTGAGCCCAGGAGTTCAAGTCCAGCCTGGGAAATATGGTGAACCTCTGTCTCTAAAAAAATGAAAATAAACACTGGGAAGAGTTAAGAATAACACAGAGCACTGAAAAGACTTGTGGATAAAGGTCAACTAGGCTAGTGGTGTCAAATCCTGGGAAATGCTCAGAACATGAACTACACAAAGCTGGTTTACTTTAGCCCAGGGGTCAAGCAAACTGTTTCTACAAAGGGCCAGAGAGCAAATATTTCAGTCCTTGCAGAGCACAAGGTCTCTATCGTAACTATACAATTCTGCTATCATAGAGCAAAAGTAGCAACAGGCCGTACATAAAGAAATGTGCTCTGAAAAACTTTACTTACAGACACTGAAATTTGAATTTCATATAATTTTTACATGTTATGGAAAACTGTTCTTCTTTGTATTTTTTCCCATCATTAGAAATATAAACATTACAGGTGTGCAGTGGCTCACACCTGTAATCCCAGCACTTGGGAGGCTCAGGCAGGGAGATTAGCTGAGCTCAGGAGTTCGAGCGTAGCCTGAGCAAGAGCGAGATCCTGTCTCTAAAAAAATAACTGGACATTGTAGTGGGCACCTATAGTCCCAGTACTTGGGAGGCTAAGGCAAGAGAATTGCTTAAACCCAAGAGTTTGAGGTTGCTGTAAGCTGTGATGCCACAGCACTCTACCAAGGGCAACAAAGTGAGACTCTGTCTCAAAAAAAAAAAAAAATATATATATATATATATATATATATAAATTACTCTTAGCTTGGAAGCTGAATTTGGCTCACCAATTGTAGTTTGGTGAACTCTGTTTTAGACAAAGAAATAGCATTCATTTAGGTCAAGCTCCCCAGAAGCAGATCCTAAGACATGAATTAGTATGCACGTAATTTATTTCTTTGCCATGGGAAATGAGTAAAGGAAAAGAGGAAGCAGGGAATAGGGAAGGAAGAGAAACTGAGAGGCAGTCCTCAGGATGGCCCCAATGGTGCCTGCCTCCTGGTATTCACATCCTTTTAGAGTCCCCTTCCACAATATATCAGGATTGGTCTCTATGTGACCAGTAGAACAAAGCAGAGATGATGGTTTATCACTTCCAAGATTAGACTATAAAAGACCATGACTTTTGTCTTGGGTTGGGGCTCTTGCTCTCCAACTCTCTTACTAGCTCTGGAAGAATCCAGCTACCATGTCTTGAGGACACTCAAGAGCACTGTGTAAAGGGCCCACATGTCAAGGAATTGAGATCTCCATCCAATAACCTTGGAAGTGAGCTTAGAAACAGACTGTCAGCTTCAGATGACTGTCCAGCCTCAGCTAACAGCTCAATTACAACCTCATAAGAGACCCTGAGCACCATATCCACAAAGAAAGCTGCTCCAGATTTGCTGACTCTCAGCAATTGTGTGGGATAGTAACTTTTTGTCACTTTAAGCTTTTAAATTTTTTTTAGTAATTTGTCACACAGCAATCAGAATTCTGAAGCCAAACAAGGGAGTGATCTCAGGTGTAGTTCCATAGAGTGTCACTTCAGCCTGATCCTACAGGGGAACTCTGGAGTTTAAGTTATTCCTTAGCATTGTCCTGACTTAACAGACCAGAGATCTGGAGCTTTCAAACTCTAGCTCTTAACACATAAGAGCCACCTGAGGAAAACATAAATTCCCAGGCAGGTTCCTCTTTTGGTGTGTGAGGGGCAAAGGTAGGGAAAAATCCTCAGAGAATGAGCCACAGGTGTGGGGATTGGCAGCTAAATGTTTAAAAGATCTTTCAGTGGACACAGCACTAACATTACGCAGTACATACAGGCCATTTGATGACTTTTTCACATGGACAGATAGATGTTTCACACTGAATTTGAGTGTGCAGGTTTGCAACACGTTGTAAATGAATTAACTTACCAAGGCTCAGCATTCTAATTTCACATTCCATACATGTCAAAGACGATTTGCACTTTGAGAACGTTCACCAGGTAAATCCAGCATTGCTGCCTTTAGATAATCCAGCATGAAGACTTTGCTAGTTACATATGTTAAAATGCATGATGAAAATAGAAGCTTTTTGCATGGTCAAAGATATCGACTATCCCAGGTATAGTGTTCTAGCCTCTCAATTCCTAAGTCAACGTAGGACAGAATTAGAATGATTCTAATAAATTCCTTGATAAATAACTATTTTACTTTTTTAATAATTTTATTAAATCGTAATTGGGGATAAATAACTATTTTAAACTGAAGACTTGTTCTCTAACCAACAATGTTAATACTGTTAAAACTTGTTAAATCAACCTTAGAATTTCTTTTTGTTTTGTTTTGTTTTTTTTTTTTTTTGGTTTTTGAGACAGAGTCTCACTATGTCGCCCTCAGTAGAGTGCTGTGACATCATAGCTCACAGCAACCTCAAACTCTTGGGCTAAAGTGATTCTTTTGCCTCAGCCTCCCAAGTAGCTCAGATTATAGGCACCGGCCATAATGCCCAGCTATTGTTTTTTGTTGTTGTTGCCACTGTTGCTTAGCAGGCCTGGGCCAGGTTCAAACCCACCAGCCCCAGTGCATGTGGCTGGCGCCCTAACCACTGAGCTACAGACACCAAGCCAACCTTAGAATTTCGTAAAGGAAACAGTCTTGATCTCTAAATCTTAAATATCCTTCCTCATTTCTGCAAATTATTCCAACTTTCCTCTAATTTATAAGGAACCCAAACTAGATCAAAAAGCTCAGCACAACTGTAATGTTGCTGAGTATTAATCACATCAGAATCTGGCTGTTTTAACCTGCAACAAGGGAAAAATAAATTACTGTGGACTCACCAGGGCCAAATAGCTGAACCATGAAGATGCCAGTAATGGCACTGGTAGGTCTAAGCTTAGGACTCCAGGATTCTGCAGGAAAAATGCCAATTCATGTAGACCACTTTCTTATAGTTGCTGTGCACTATGTCACAGAGACTGACTCCTACAGTCTGCTATCTTTTTTCTTTTTTTCTATTTTTATTTATTTATTTATTATTTATTTATTTATTTATTAAATCATAGCTGTGTACATTAGTGCAATCATGGGGTACAGTGTGCGGGCTTCATACACAATCTGTACAGTCTGATATCTTATAGTCAACTGGCTTCTGGCTTGGTTCAACCATGGGGAAAAACAGACCAAAGATTGGCACGTAGGAACAAGACAGCACTCCCCCCGCCCCCCACTGTCTCTTTTCCACAAGGCAGCAGCTATGTCTCCATGGCTCCGGCTCCACTAGAAAATCCCTTTCCTCCTAGCTCCTGTCAAGTGACCTCAGCTTATGCTCTCTATGGGTTCATGTACCGTTTAGCCAAAGGGTGACAATGGCTTCCTAAGGTTGCTAATGTCTGTGTTGCCTCACAATCCCCTATTTGGCTTCTCTGCTCTTCTACCACCTGCATAACCAACTCCCTGTATTAATTTCCTTATATTTGAAATACCTTGAGTAGCTTCTGTTTTCTTTTTCTTTCTTTCCCTCTCCTTCCATCCCTTCTTCCCCTTCCTTCCTTCCTTCCTCTTGTTATTAAATTATCACCAATTTATTTCTGAAATATAGTGTTCACAACTACAACTCTGACCTTAACCTTACAGATGCAAACTATGTAACCTAATCATATATACCCTCATGTTAATCTGAATTTTTTTTTTATTTCAGGTTAATGTGAGGGCACAAACAACAGGTCAAAATATCTGCATCTGCTAGGTAAAGTCCCTCTTGTAGCTGTATCCCACACCCAAGAGGTGTGCCATATACCTCTACATTGTGCCCATTAAGTGGGAGCATGCCAAA
>CAUYON010014260.1:0-25480 GCA_963573935.1 Arctocebus calabarensis | reverse complement strand
TTAAAAGTCAATGACCATTCTCTTCTAGCTTGAAAGGTTTGATCAGAGAGGTCTGCAGTTATTCTAATGTTCTTCCCCTTGTAGGTAATGGATTTCTTACATCTGGCTGCTTTCAGAATTTCCTCTTTCATATTAACTTTCTGAACTTAATTATGATGTGCCTGGAGGATTCTTATTTGGGTTGGGTCATGCTGGGGTCCTAAAACTGTCTGCTATCTGAATTTCAGAATCTCTTGGCATGTCTGGGAAGTTCTCTTTCATAATCTCATAGAGAAGGGACTCTGTGCCTCGTGATGCCACTTCATCGTTTTCAGGTATCCCTATAAGGCAAATATTGGTTTTCTTCTAATTATCCCAGAGCTGTCTGAGAGAATGATCTGTTTTTGCCTTCCATTTCTCTATCTCTTTGAGCAATTGGGAGCGTTCGAAGTCTCTGTCTTCAGTTTCAGAGATCCTTTCTTCTGCTTGCTCTATTCTGTTACTGAGGGATTCTACTGTATTTCTCAGCTCTTTGAGGGCTACAACTTCTTGTCTCAATGTGTCAAAATCTTTGGTCATTTTCTCTTTGAACTCGTTCAGTTCTTGAGACATCTTTTGGGTCTTCTGGATTACTGCTTGAAATTCTAATTTCATGTTTTCCTCCATTGAGCTGATCTTAGTTGCTATCCAAACTCTGAATTCAACTTCTGACATCTCAGCCATTTTCTTATGCAAGGGATCTTGTGCTTCATCTACCTTGTCATTCCTTGGGGGAGTTGATCTACACTGGTTATTCATATTGCCAGAGTTTTTCTGTTGATTCTGCCTCATGATTATTTTTCACTATTGCCTATGACCTTCCTCAGAGTTGGGGAGGTGTCTCTCCCAGATCAGACCCTGGCAGAATCGCTCTGTTGTTGCTGGATCTTTGTAAGGAGTGATCCTGTGTTTCTAATGATTTCTCAAACCCTGCAGGGTGGAGAGCTTAAATCCTACTCAGCCTGCTTAGAAGACACTTTAAATTGCTAACTTGGGCTAAGCCCAAGCTTCCCCAGGAAAGCGCTATGGCTGGGATCACTCCTTGAGTGGCTATCCACTTACCCAGTGTGCCAAAACTGGTCTCACCCTATGCCCCTGAGGGCGGGAAGGCTGCAAGGCATCTCAGTCCCTGCCTTTAGGCTGCTCAGTCACTAGATTACTCGCTCCCGCCCAATGCCTGTTTTGTGACCCTGAGGGTGGGAACTTGCCAGGGAAGTTCTCCCACAATGGCTCCACACATCCCACCACCAAACACTGGCAGCTCCATCTGGCTTGGTGGCCCAGTCTGGGGCCCCAGGCAACACTCAAAAAACCCCACACTCCTGCCCAGGTTCTCCTAAGGCAGTTCAACCAAGGGCCAAGTCCAAAAGAAACCCAAATGGCTTACAGGCAAGGCCCTTCCAGCCTGCAGTCCCACTGCTGCCCTACCCACAGCCACCAACAGGATCAGACCGAATGAACAGACCCAACCACTTGCCCAATCTCCGCCACTTTAGCCTTCCTCAGGGTGTCCAGAAACCTCATGCTGTCTCCCTCCAAAGGGAAACTCCAAAGGGAAGTTTCTGGGCAGATCCTGCCTGGCAGAGATGCCTGAAGTCCTCTCTCCCCAGTCTCACTGTGCCCAGCTGCAAGGAAGCTATTACTCGTCCGCCATCTTGCTCCGCCCCCTCTGCTTCTTATTCTTAATACAAACATAAGCAGAGAAAGTGCTCTCAACTCGGGCCATACCACTCAGGACACCTGGGCACCCACAGCAAATGCCTCCAGCTGCGTCCTCTGAGCCTGTCGTCCTCTTCTGTTGGAGTCTTGGCAGTTTCTGTGTCACCCTCACTTGCTTCTTCCACTTCAGCTGCTTTGCACACTTTTCCACGGGTCTGTACTTCAGTCACTATCACTTTGAAAATTGCTTCTGGGTCAGGTTCATTACAAGTTCAAAATCTACTCCTTTGAATTCTGCCATGGGAGAGGGACTGTTCCATGGGGCCAAAGGCCCAAACATTGTGCTCTTAGGTGTGACAAATCCAACTTTCCTGAAAAATTGCTGTATCATTCCTGGCTGAACTTTTTCCCAAGCAGAATGGATCCAGAGGACAGACCCAGAGTGTTAACCGATGCAGCAAAGTTGCTTTCACAGGGATCACAGGTGTGTCTTTTAGTGATGATCCACTGTAGGAGTGGGGTCAGTAGTGCATTTTAAATGTTTTGCTGATGTCTTGCTCAAGAGGTTGGATTTCTGAGGTCACATGTGGAGGCAGAAATTTCAGTGTTATACTTGTGAGATGACTCACTGGTGGGTGGTCAGGACAGCTGTCTACTGTCAGTATAATAGACTGTTTCTTCTTCTTCATTTCTTGGTCAGTTCCCAGTACCCACTCCTCAAATAGGGCACTGGTCATCCATGTGCATTTATTTGATCTCCAAGAGATGGGGGGGGGGGGCTTTTGGCTTCAGCTTCTGGAATGCACATGGCTTTGATGACTTGCCAATCACCAAGGACCGTAACTTCCTTCTGGGGGAGCTAGTGCAAAGCAGAACTGTGAAACAGTCTATGGAATGTTTTTCTGCTCTTACCTTTGTCTCTCTTCATGACAAGTCTCCTGTCAAGCATTGCCTTGAAGAAGAGTCCTCACTTGTCACCGTTAAAGATGCCACCATCTCTGAAGCTTTTGGTGAAGTCCAGGAACTTTTTGATGAACTCTCCACACCTTCTACTGGAACCTCACTGGATTTGCCACACAAGATTTTCTGGGAGATCTCATGTCATGGTTTAAATTTTTTGAGCCAAACACTTGATGCTTGGAAATCTGTCTCCCCGAATTCCTATGTGAATATTTTAACAACTTCTTGGATCATCAGCCTGGTACTAACTGCTGTCATTTGTTTGAAGTAGCTTGATGTGGCTTCACTGACTTCATCAAGGGAAGTTCTCCTCTTTTTCTGCTGTAGGTCTCTGCTTTCCTTACCATATCTCTCCAAGTTCTCGTGTTTACATTTCTGGACTTTGCTAACTGTGGTTTTGCTAACACCAAATGTTTCACTGTCTTTCTTTGCTGTTGCTTTCCAGAAAATGTGGAAGATCAACCTTTTCCTTCAAAGTCAGATCTTTGAGCTCTTCGCTTTGGGCCATCATGTCTCAATTAACTGTAAAATTTTTCAGTAATTGTAGGATGTACTTCACATGTTGACATCGGTCTTTTATGTTTTAAAAAACCTTCCACAACATGTGATAAACAATAGGACACTAGGGCTGATCCAACACATGATAATAATAAAACATAAAAAAAAAAACTTACACTAAAGAAAAAAATAATACAACTAAGGGGAAAACCCCATACCTTCTACCCCTTGGTGTAGAGTGGTCTCAACTGGTCAAGTTACAGAAGGTAAATTAATACTGTGTGTCACAGTCCAAGTGGGCAAGACACAACTTACAGAGGTGGTCAGTATACAGAGTCAGCCTTCTATTGAGTACAGGTGGTGTATGTCTGGTGTATGAAAATTAGCTCAACTTAAGGAGGTGGTCAACTATGGAGGTCCTACTATAACATGATTTTGTATGTATAAAATACTTAGAAATCGGCTTGGTGCCCATAGCACAGTGATTACGGCACCTGCCACATACATTGAGGGAGCCGGGTTTGAACCCAGCCTGGGTCAGCTAAACAACAATCACAACTGCAACAAAAAGTAGCCAGGTGTTGTCGTGGGTGCCTATAATACCAGCTACCTGGGAGGCTGAGGCAAGAGAATCACGTAAGCCCAAGAGTTTGAGGTTGCTGTGAGCTGTGATGCCATCGTACTCTACCAAGGGTGACATAGTGAGACTCTGTCTCAAACAAACAAACAAATAAACAAAACTCAGAAATCTACAATCCAATTACTAAACCAAGTAAGTGAATTTGGTAAGGCCACATGACATATCTTAATACAAAAATGAACCGTTTTTCTGTACTAGCAACAAATGAGAAAAATAAAAATTTATCATATCAATACAATGAGCCAATCTAATAAAAGGGGTGCAAGGTTCATACACTACAAACTGCACAAACTTGAAAACAGATATTAAGTAAGTCCTAAATAGAGAAATGTATGTTGTCCATGTTGGTCACATGTCAGTTCCCCTAAATGGTGCCAGATGGAACATCAGAAGGTAAAAGTGAATGACGGCATCTGGGCACAGTGGCAGGAACCTGTGCCTCAAGACCCAGTGACTTGAGAGGCTGACACAGGCAGATTGCTTGAGCCCAGAAGTTTAAATCCATCTTGGGCAACACTGTGAAACTCCCATCTCAAAAAAAAAGTTAATGAAGAGTAATTGAAGCATAGATAAGTGGGTAGCCATTAATACCTGTTGTATGGACAGGAAGAGTAATGACATTTAGTTAAGACTGATGTAGAATTTTGCAAATATTGGGAGAGAGCAAATGAATTTAAACAGTTTTAAAGGTATAGCGTATCTTAGCAGTTATAACTGTAATGGCTCTGATTAAATTGCAGTAAGAGGGGAAAAAGCACATTGGCTTTGATAAGATAACCAAAACATAATAAAGACTAAGTAAGAATGTAGTAAAGAAAAAATGAAAAACTAAAAAAAATTATTTTAATTGAAAACAGATAAAAGTAAGTATAAAGAGGGGTATAAAAGATAGGCCAAGGATGTCAACCATACTATATAAGCATGTACATTAAATTTTGGTGGATTAGATATTCTGTTAAAATTACTGAGATCATCAAATTGGCTGAACAAAAATCCTATATGCTTCTTATAAGAGATATACCTTAAATACAAGGACACAGAAGAGATGGAAGCAGGTGTTAAGGGGGAAATCTATGTCATGTAAAGTTAGCCAAAATAAACCTTGTATAGCTATGCTCGTATCAGATGAGGCTACCTCACAGCAAGAAGCAATTAAGAAAGATAGAGGGGTGTGTTGTAGTGACACAGGCAAGCTTTATGCCGTCCAACCTGGGCATGTTTTCTTGCAGTCCTTTATGTGCTCCAGGTCTCTTGGCAGTGACATAAACTCACTCTGTATGCAGGATCCACCTGAGCTTCTCAACTCCGTCCTTGTGACCAAGTGTACTTGGAGATGGGCAAGGGGAAGTGATGCCAGCATGAGGCTTGTGCTTTCTTCTATGTCATGAGCAACAGATTCCTTTATCTCTGATCCAGGAAGCTCATGTCTTCTGCCAGCATCCATGAAAGTGTGGGAGTCTTAATTGTTATCTCTTAAGTAGGTAAAATCTCAGATTCTTCATGGTTCTTAACACATATGGGTGGCCCATAAGCTCATGAAAAGATGCTCACATTATTGGTAATCAGAGAAAGGCTCTTCAAAACCACAACCAAATCCTATGCATCTTCACTAGAAAAAAGATCGTCATTAGTAAGTCTAGGTGCAGAGCAGCTCAAATTCTTAAACATTGCTGGTGAGAATGAATAAGATGGCATGGCTACTGTGAACACTGCTGGTGAAAATGTGTAATAAAATGGCACAGCCACCGTGAAAAGGTGCTTGTCAGTTTCTCTAAATGCTCTAAAAGCATTTTCTGTATACCCTAGAACTTCACATTGTGTGGATCTCTAACAGGATAAATCTCTGCACACACAAGTATGAGCATAAGTGTTCACAACAGCTTTCTTCGTGATACAATACAGAAGCAGCCCCCATGCCAATCGACAGGCAGATAGGGGAAAATGTCTGGTTATACACAGAAAGGGATACTAGTTGCAAATAAAAGGAAGAAATTACATACTCACATAACATATGGATGGAGCTCAAAAGCATGTTGAGCAAAAGAAGCCATTTACATAAAATTCTGGAAAAGGCAACCCTCATTTTTGGCGACCAAAAGACAGACCAAGTAGTTTGAAGACAGTGAGTGAGGTTGTTTGCTTCAAATGGACACGAAAGACTAAATGGTCTCTTTTCACCGTGGTAATATTTTACCCGGTGTGCAATTCTCAAAACTCATAAAACTGTACAGTTAAAGCTGATATATTTTAATAAGCAAAGCATAGCTTATAAAGTTGTATCAGAAGGAACGTGAAAAATCTCTAGCAATGTGATACTTGGTCAAATAGTAATAGTTACTCTTCCCACCAAACACCTAAGTTAATTTATTTTTATTTCTATTATTTTAGGATTATTTGTTATTAAGACTTTTTCTCAATCAAACTATCTTGACGCTTTCATAAAACATCAGTTTAGCATTTATTTAAACTGTGGCCACTGTCTGGATTTTAGTATGCTCTGGATATATAGAGATATGATGCCATTTCTGTTCTATGGGACTATACGTCTGTCCACACGCCAGTCGCTCGTGACTTGACTATTGCAAGGCTTTAGTAGGCTTTAAAATCAAGGAGTAGACAGCCTCCAGTTCTGTTTCCTTTCTCTGTTTCCTTCCTCAAAGTCCTTTCCTTCTTATATCAATCTGGAGTCAGATTTTCAATTTCGCATCTTCTTTACCTGAATGTGCTAAACATTACTAGCATAGGAATCACATCCGACCCGGGACCATTCCCTACTCCGTTCTGTGAAACAGGAGCCGTGGGAGCTCCCTCTGGGGGCAGTCGGTGGGAGCGCAGACCGGGCTGAGCCCAGCAGACTGTGAATTTGAACCCATGTGGAAGACCTGGGAGACAGGTGTTAGAAGCTGCAACGTTTGTGAATAAATTCCTGTTCTGTAGCCCGTGTGGTCTGTGAGCCGGCAGCTGGCTGAGGGGACAGTAGGTCACCAAAAGTTAAACAAAGCAGCACAACCAATGGCGTCTGCAGTTCCTACCAGCTTCCACAGTGCAGAAGACACACGGGCAGAAGGGGGCTCTTGCTCAGTTTAGGGGGGTGCACGGGCAGAAGGGGGCTCTTGCTCAGGGAGGAGCGAGTGCAGGTGCTTTCTCTGTGACATTGAGACATCTCAGAAACAGCCAACTGTAGCTCTCTCACATGGCAAGGCCCCTACTTCACACTTTCTGTGCTGCCTCAGGGTTGTTTGAATTCGACAGCTTGTCATCATTTGGTTAACTAAGGCTCCAAGCAGATCTTGAGTGTAAGAAAACACAGCAGTGCCAGCTGCAGAGAGCCAGTAGACCCACCCCAATACGGTGCGGTGCTCACGACCCACAAGGCTTGTTGGTAAGTCCAGGGAGACAGCCGGGCCACCCCAACTGGGAAATTCTCAGGAATAACAGGGGCAGAAGCCATCCCGACATCCCACAAGCTACCAGAAATAGACTGCTGTCAGCCTCCCTGAACTAGGAGAGAAGCCTGGTGCTTTGGACTTTGTGGATGCGTGTTGCACACCTGGGAACGTTGCTATGTCCTGTCCGGGCGACCTCCCCCAAAGAAGGCCACGTCTGAGCGGGGGCCGGGACAAAAGCAGCCATG
This sequence comes from Arctocebus calabarensis, assembly GCA_963573935.1. Taxonomy (NCBI): domain Eukaryota; kingdom Metazoa; phylum Chordata; class Mammalia; order Primates; family Lorisidae; genus Arctocebus; species Arctocebus calabarensis. The sequence goes on along the minus strand of CAUYON010014260.1, from coordinate 18,071 downwards.
TCTGAATTGCAGAAAGCAGTATTTCCGTCTGTGTTCTTGGGCCCGGAGGATACGCGCTCAGATGTGACTCTGGAAGCATCGCAGCTGGCTCTGCGTGCGAACTGGGCTCCGACTGAAGCCCGTGCGCGCCACCCAGCGGCAGACGCCGGACCTGGCACCGCTTCCGGTGCGTCGCTATCCGCACAAAGAGCAGCTGCCTGAGGGGCAGCAATTGACTCTGCCCTTGACCGAAGCACAAGAAACAATCGTAAACTGGAAGACCACGATGTCTTCAGTGATGCCAGAGAATCAACCCCACACGGAGGGCAGAGCCCAGAAGGTTCCAGAATAAAACGGAACGGGTTTACACAGGAGCACGCTACCCAGAGAAGCCGGGAGGCGCTCACTGCGCTCGCAGCAGGCAGCCCCTTCCCGAGGCTGACGGGACGCAGGCTGCGGGCAGCTCCTGAGCGACCAGCGACGGTCCCGAGGCACTGCGTGGCGAGGTGGGGAGCGCCCCCCGCCGGCCGGTGGTGGGAGCGCCGTGCAGGGTTCCTCGCGGTCCTGGAAGAGCTGAACAGACGTGAGAGCCGCGTGCTTGGGGTTCGCGGATTCACGGGCAGTGCTCAACGGCGTGGGCATGGGCGGTGTGGCCTGGCAGGTGGGCAGTGGAAGCTGTGAGGCCCACAGAAACCAGCGTGGATATGTCAGGGCCAACTACAGCAGGGACTGTGGGTGTCAGGAGAGCCCCTTCCAGCGTGGGAAGGTGACAGTTCCACCTTGCCCTGTATAGAATGGGCGGGGGCTGAGGAGGGCACGCTGGACCTGTCCTGCTGCTGGACACACTCAGTGGCAGAAAGTGACACCCCTTTCACAGGTGGGAAAGTTTGGGTTAAAATTAGTGACAAATGGAGAAAGGAGAAATTAGCAGCTGGGGGTAAAGGAGTGTACACAGGGGTCTCTGGATGAGAGAAATTCGGACAGCTTCTAAAACTAAACACAGGAGATGTCTTTAAGACTTTTGAGAATGCAAACATTTCTTTTCTTTTCTTTTTTTTTTTTTGAGACAGAGCCTCAAGCTGTCCCCCTGGGTAGAGTGCCGTAGCATCACAGCTCACAGCAACCTCCAATTCCTGGGCTCAAGCGAGTCTTCTGCCTCCGCCTCCCAAGTAGCTGGGACTACAGGCGTCCGCCACAACGCCCGGCCATTTTTTGGTTGCAGCCATCATTGTTGTTTGGCAGGCCCGGACTGGATTCGAACCCACCAGGTCAGGTGTACGTGGCTGGCGCCTTAGCCCGTTGAGCCACAGGCGCCGAGCCGAGAATGCAAACATTTCTTACACAGGATATTTAAAAAGTGCTACCGAAAGGAAAAAACTAATCAGTGGCAAAGAGGCGTCTCTCCATGCGAGATGGGGCCAACTGAGGCCACCTGCCTACCCAAACCATTCACTTCTGCTCAGGCAGTTCCACAAGCCGGCTTGCTTCCTTCTGAGTTCCTGTGAACCTGTCAATGGGAATGGTACAAGGCTGAGAGCTACAATTCGCGGAGAGGCGTAGGTCAGTCTCCCCAGGGCCTGGGGGTGGGTCGCCCTGCCCTGAATCTGGGTATCTGGGAAGTGGGCGGTGCTCAGGAGGCACCTGTACGAGGAGGAAGATATGGACATGGGTAGGACAGCAGGCACCATAACGAGAGCTGCAGAAGCAGATCTGGTGGCCAGAGCAAAGACTCCCCATGGAGACCACGTGGAGCCTCACTCAAGTCTGTAAAGGATCTGCGGGGCTGACGAGCGTGAGAGCCGTGCCCGACCTTATCAGCGATGGCGGAAAGGCGCACTGAACATACAGCTGCCCAAATGGAGGATGAGCACAGAAAGGCCTGAAACTCATCCTACTGCTGTGAAACCCACGGTCCACTGCTGAGCCAACCCACGGCCCACTGCTGTGAAACCCACGGCCCACTGCTGTGAAACCCATGGCTCACTGCTCAGCTAACCCACGGTCCACTGCTGTGCCAACCCATGGCCCACTGCTGAGCTAACCCACGGCCCACTGCTGTGCCAACCCACGGCCCACTGCTGTGAAACCCACGGCCCACTGCTGAGCTAACCCATGGCTCACTGCTGTGAAACCCATGGCTCACTGCTGAGCTAACCCACAGTCCACTGCTGACCTAACCCACGGTCCACTGCTGTGCCAACCCACGGCTCACTGCTGAGCTAACCCACGGTCCACTGCTGTGCCAACCCACGGCTCACTGCTGAGCTAACCCACGGCTCACTACTGTGCCAACCCACGGCTCACGGCTGTGCCAACCCATGGCTCACTGCTGAGCTAACCCATGGCCCACTACTGAGCCAACCCATGGCCCACTGCTGTGCCAACACATGGCCCACTGCTGAGCTAAACCATGGCCCACTGCTGTGCCAACCCACGGCTCATGGCTGTGCCAACCCACAGCTCACTGCTGAGCTAACCCACAGCTCACTGCTGAGCCAACCCACGGTCCACTGCTGTGCCAACCCACGGCCCACCGCTGTGCCAACCCACGGCCCACAGTTTACCACTGTGCCAACCCATGGCCCACTGCTGTGCTAACCCACAGGCCACTGCTGTGTCAACCCACGGCCCACTGCTGTGCCAACCCATGACCCACTGCTGTGCTAACCCACAGGCCACTGTTGTGCCAACCCATGGCCCACTGCTGTGCCAACCCATGGCCAATCACAGCCATGACAGATACCACTGCAAGCTCATCAGAGCAGCTGAAATAAAGGCATGACAATGCCACGCTGGCCAGGATGTGGAGACTGGAACTCACACACGGTGCTGCTTCTTTGGGAAACAATTCAGCTGTTTCTTATAAAGTTAGGCAGCAAAATGTATATTTCCCCAAACATGCAAATGAATGCTTATAGCAGTGCTATTCACAGGGTTTTTCCTTTAGGAGGCTCACTGCTGTGCTAACCAATGGCTCACTCCTGTCAGAGGCCAGCGCCTACCCAGGCTTCCTGCCCCCTCCACTCAGTCTCTGTCTACACAGCCTTGTCCTCACCATGACTTCTGCTACCCTTTCTCCTTAGAGCCAGGAAGGGTGTCACTCCTGCTTGGGAACAAAGGACAGGAATCTGTCCTGTGACCTGTCATACTATGGGTGTGCACTATTTGAGTATCCATTTACTGCTAAAGGGCCACCAAGCCATTTCCAGCTTTTGGACCCTGTGAATAGCACTGCTATAAGCATTCATGTGCATGTTTGGGGAAATATACATTTTGCTGCCTAACTTTATAAGAAACAGCTGAACTGTTTCCCAAAGCAGAGGCACCATGTGTGAGTTCCTGTTTCCGCATCCTATCCAGCGTGGCATTGTCATGCCTTTATTTCAGCTGCTCTGACAGCTTGTGGTGGTATCTGTCATGGCTGTGATTGGCATCTCCCTGACAGTGACGGTGACGATGATGGTGACGTGCTTCTTTTCCTGCCTATCTACCATCACTTTATCCCCTTTGAGGTGTCTGCTTGAGTCATCTGCCTCTTTGTTAGCTGGGCTGTCTCTGCTCCGTCCACTGGCTTTCCTGAGAGTGGGGGGACACTGGCAAGTTGGGTGTTTGTTTATGACAAGAATGACACCCCGCCCCCACTGTGCCTGCTTCTCTTAGGGGGAGGTCTCAGTGGTTCTCCAGAGAGTGTCTCCCAGGCCCCCCAGGGAAAGTGGGCTCTGAGACCACTCCCATTTCTTCTGCTACCAGAAAACTATCTTTGGAAATATTCACAAACAGGCTTGTTTGGCCTGACATTGACAAAAGGTGTCATGTTGATCACCGTGGGAAAACAGAAGCTTGTATCTCATGTAGAAACTCCCCCTGTGAATGACAGCATTTGTGGACTCTGTGATAGAGCAGGTCTAAGTCATGTCATTTTACTGGGAAAGCCCTTTGTCCCCAAATAGGAATGACACGCCTTCCTGGCCTCAAGGAGGGAGGGTAACAGGAGTCATGGTGGGGACAGGGTGTGGCTGGAGACTGAGTGGATGGGAAGGAAGCCCGGGCAGGCACTGGGCACAGCCGAGAGTGAGTGAGGGGAGCTTCTGCCCAGCCGTGCTTGGGCCACCAGCAGCTGAGACTGCAGGCTAATTGGCACAGTGGGGCAGTTACGTCCCCACAACAGAGGTAATTGGACCCTGGAGTCCCCAGTTCTGTGCACCAGGGGAAGGAAGACGGTGGCCCCTTCCCCCCAGCACTTCCCTTAAACCAGAGCAGGGCCAGCCAGCTCCCAGGACTGGCCCGGCTGCATCAGAGGCCGAGCAGTCAGGGGTGTCAGAGGGCAGGGGACAGTGAACTGCTGGGCTGAGCGAGGTTGAGGAAGGCCACACTGACCCCTCCAGAGCTCCAGGGTAGGTTCCCACAGCTTCCTCTCCTGGGTGAAGTGCCCAGGCCTGGGTGGTGCTAATGGATCTAGTCCTTCCGGTGGCATGGGTTGGAAGGCCAGGATGGGGACCTCCGTCCACAAACTGACCAAGGACCCGCCCGCACCTGCACTGTGCAAGGTCCTTCCCCAAGCCCTGCCTCCCTCCTGTCCCCAGTCCCTCCCTGCAGCCTCTCCACAGGTGGAAACCTCACCAAGGGCACAAGCACAACTCCCTTCCCCACACCGCACCCCTCCCCGCTTTTCCTGCCCCTGTGAGATGACCCCTGAGCCCCCACCTTATAAAGACAGGAGAAGCCTCTGCAGTGGGTCTGCTGCCAGGCACTCTGCGTCATCAGCACGTGCGTGACCCCTGCCCTTTAAGTCCCACACCCTCCTTACCCTGCTGTCCTTCCTTCCCTTGCTGCAGCTGCTGAGGTCAGTGGCCTGTTCCCTGTCCGCTGAGGAGAGGAGGGTACACCGGGATGGCCCCGATCCCTCACTCCATCTTAAGCCTGTGGCTGGAGGGCACCCTGTGCAGTCCTGGTAGTTTTCAGAGGGATCGCAGGGAGGTGTGCCACATTTCCTAGTCCCCTCCACCTCCCAGCCCTCCTCCCTGCACACTCCACACTGCAGCTCCGACCCCAGGCATCACCACCAGGGTCTGGTCTTCCCCAGAAGCACGTTCTGAGGGACTCTCATTTGGTGCTGGAAAAACGGGGGATTTTTAAAAATTGTTTTTATGATTAAATCATAGCTGTGTACAATAGTGCCATCAAGGGGTACAATGTGCTGGTTTCATATACAATCTGAACTATTTTCATCAAACTGATTAACATAGCCTTCATGGCATTTTCTTAGTTATTATATGAAGACATTTGTATTCTGCATTTAGTAAGTTTCGCCTGTACCCTTCTAAGATGCACCGTAGGTGTGGCCCACCAATTACCCTCCCTCCACCCCAACCTCACTCCTCCCCTCCCTTGCCCCTTTCCCCATATTCTTGTGCTATAATTGGGTTATAGCCTTCATGTGAAAGCTATAAATTAGCTTCATAGTAGGACTGAGTACATTGGATACTTTTTCTTCCATTCTTGAGATACTTTGTTAAGAATATGTTCCAGGATTCTTGCCCTGTGCACTTTCCTTTGTGATTATTAGCTCCACAGATCTGGGTGAGAAAAGTTTTCAGATAAATAACTGGTTCTCCTTCAAGATAGCAGGAGGAAAGGACGAAATCCGGGGGAAATGTGAATTGCCTACGTGCACGACATTTTGTGGTCCTTTTCATTTCCTGAGTGAGTGTTCTGCTCCCGCTGGCTCTGCGGGAACTCTCTCTGCAGCACCTGCCCCATTCCTGGGAAGCGTCTGCCTTCAAACTCTGTATGGTCTGTTTCCTCACTGAGGGGTCCTGTGTTCTCTGACCTCCTTAGCTACATAGCCCCAGAGACCCCCTCTGACTCAGCCTGGACTGCATGTCCCCAGATGTCTCCCCACCCCTGCCACCATCCCCCTGCATCTGGAGAGGGGGCTTCTCAGCCTCTGTCCCGACCATTCTTCTCCTGAGTCTCCACACTGCCCTTGGGCAATCCGCCTCTCCTCCTGGCTGTCAGCAGTGATGTATTTGCTCCCTGGGCCTCTGTCAGGGCTGCTCACTGAGGCTCCCTTCAGAATATGCCAAGACACAGCGAGGCTTCTCTCCTTCTCCAGGCTGTGGCCATGGCCTCTTGCCCCAAGGACCACAGCAGCTCCAGTGGACTCCCCCCCTGGCTGGCTCCTTCCTGCCTAATCTGTGTTCAGAGTCACAACGGGGCTCAGGCCAGGCCAGGCCGCTAGGAGGGAAAGCCAGCATCCAGCTGTGCCCAGGGGCTCCTGTGGCCTCCTCCTGCTCCCACTCACCCTGCTCTGGACCCCTCCCGGCCACACCTGGTCCTAGCCTGTGAAGCAGCCTTGGCCCCTGCTCTTCCTGCTACCTGGTGTGGGTCCCCTGGCAGCAGGTGGCTAGCCCTGGGTCCTTCCTGACTGCCCAGGTGTCTTCTGCTGGGCACAGGTGCCCATCGCACCGCCCAACCACGCCCACCCTGGCCTGCTTTTCTTCTTCACTGATCACTTGTTACATTCTGAAGAAGTACTTCTACATTATGGGAACGAATCATTTTTGTGACTCTCCTGCTCTCATTGGAAGTTTTATTTCTTGAAGGCAACGTTTTGGGCTGCTTTTCTTCCTCCAGATTTTCCTCCAGGCAAATTACACTTGCCTGAAATAATAACTGGCACAGAGCAGAGCCTCAATAATATTGGAGGGCGATTAAACAGTCACCGCTGTCCCCTCCTGACATCAGAGCCCAGATTCTCCCGCGCGCCCCAGAGGCTGTACGTGCCCAGCAGGTCCCCTAGCCTCCTCTCTTCCGATGCACCTGAGACCCCACTTCTGCAGCGTCTCACAGCCATGCTGGGCGCGCCGCAGCCTGTCGGGGAAGTGACATCTGAGCGAGTCCTGAAGCGCGGCTGGGTTTGGTGGTGCAGCAGGGATGTGCTCACCGGGCTGCAGGGTGTAGCAAGGAGGTGGCAGGTGCAGAGGGGCGGGCTTGGGGCCGTGGGCTTTACACTGAGAACACCCCACTGGTGTGAGACCTCCAGGCCTTTCCCTGTGAGCGATGGTGGCTCAGTGGAGTCGGGGAGACTGGATGAATGTATAGTGGGAATTTAGAGGCGGAGCCCGTGAGCGTGAACTGGCTCTGGAGATGTTCTAGATGGGGGGCAGACAGGGCCTGGCACCTGCTCCGACGTGGAGGTCCGGAGGGGGGACAAGTCTGCACTGAAGCTCGGTTCCTGCGAGGGATGGGGGCAGCTGGTGTCGCCACTCCGGAGAGGAAGAGCCAGAGGGTGGGGACTCCTCGCCAGGGAGTCTCTGGAAATTGTCTGGACACAGGAGTCGGGTAGGCAGAGGGGTCAGGGAAGGCTGGGGGTGGTCGGATGGAGATGACAGCTGGGACCTGGAGTGGGTTTGCTGCTCTGAGTGTACACCGTGAGGACAGAGGCCAGCCAGGTCACCCCATGTGGATGGAAAGGGGAGCAGAGCACGAACTGAGGCGTGTGCCCAGAAATTAGCAAAAGGTGGGTCACTGTCACCTGGGGCAGCCAGTTCCCAAGCGCGCAGGAGGAGAAGCCACTTGGCTGTAGGAGGGAAGGTGTGGCCGGTGAGCAGTCAAGTAGGAGAGGGGGCATTGGTGAGAATGGGCACCGCACGAGAAGGGGACGCAGGACTCAGAGCGGCAGGAGACCAGTTCTCAGTGGGACAGAGACTCGTGGGAGCCCCACTCCACAGCCACCGCAGGTAGGTAGCACTGGCAGGTGCTACTGGCCGGAGGCAGCTGGGAGCAGGGTAGTGAGTCTGCTCAGGCCGCGGGTGGGCACAGGGTTGCAAGTCTCAGGTCTGCCAACCTCTCTAAAGGAGCCAGGTATCTGCGCTTCTGTGTGAAGTGCTCTGGTTTTCAGAAATGATGGTTGGTGGAAATTGTAGAGAATTGTCCTTCGTGAAATGTGTAAGATAAAATAGGTCCTGTCTGCCCCTGGGCACAGCACAGTAGAATCCAGCATGGGCTGGAGAGGTGCTCAGAACTCACTGGAATTTTCACTCTGCCCCACAATAAAAATATACTTTCCTATTTATTTTTAAGGCATCATTTACAATTTTTAGTTGAATTATTCTTTAAAAATCAGTGCTGAAGGAGCACATGTGAGTGGCCACCATGGCTCAGCCCCACCGCAGGCTTCCTGCCTGAGCCCTGCTCCATCTCGCCCACAGCAAAACAGCACAGGACCCACAGGTGCTAGATGCTTGGTCCTGAAGCGTACTTCCTGAAGTCACATGGGAAGAACAGCCCAATTGTTTCCAAACTCCTGTTTAACCACCTTGGTGTCGCTTACTAAGTGATCCAGGCTTTCCAGGCTAATTGTAGAGCCAGAAACCCCTTCTCTGATTTGGGACTTTCTATGCAGTCTCTATGTTGACTCATTGATTTATTGGTGGTAATCTGTTTTTAACATTAGTATTTATTTTGCTAATTTATCATTTTATTTTTATTGTATTCTTTTCTGTCTGAAATAGCAAGTAGTCTGTATTGAACTTTTTCTCTTTTCTTTTTCCTGAATCGTCTTAGTTATTCTCACCTGTTTATACTTCTGGAAGATTTTAAGGATTATTTCATCCTGTTTCAAGAACAATAAAATTTTATGTGACTTCTATTAGAATTAAGTTAAATTTCAAAATTGACTTGCAGAGACTGGCAGCTTTGCAATATTTTTGTTTCCTTCAGGGATACTCTAATTAGTAATTGCTGGTATATAGGAAGACTGCTATTTTTTTTTTTTTTTTTTGCAGTTTTTGGCCAGCACTGGGTTTGAACCCACCACCTCCAGTATATGGGGCTGGAGCCCTACTCCTTTGATCCACAGGTGCCACCCAGGAAGACTGCATTTTAAACCCTTATTTTGAAATCCCTTAATGATAATAGTGTTCCAGATTTTCTAGATTACACCATCTGGAATTAATGATAATTCGGTCCATTCCTTCATCCCTATTCGTGGGAGGCCGCACAACACACCAGTCACACAGCAGCAGCTACCAGCAAGAGTGTCTTGGGAGTTAGCAGAGGGCTTTCTTCCCCTTTTCTGTGGTGGGAGTTGTGTTTGCTCTGATGTTACCAAATTGCAATTATTTATGCCACTGCTTTTAAGAAAATGAGTTGTCTATGATTTTTGCTTTGGAGATATATTGAACTTTTTTGATGGTATTACAGATCATTTCTCCAAATTTTCTAAACAAAGGTATATAGTTTTTCAGGGTGCTGAGTTTAAAGGCTCTCAAATCAACATTATAAATTAGATTATTCTAATATTTTACATTTTTATTTACTTTTACCTGTGAAATTTGCCAAGTAGTCCGAGACAGGTATTGAGTCTGTTACTATTACTTCATTTCTGTCTATTTCTTCTGAAACTGAAGTCAAGTTTTTGTTGACTCTATATTGGAGTTATATTATTCACTAAAAGATTTATAAATAAATGGATTGTTGGGGTTCTTAAATATTGTGAAATATGATTTCTGAAATCATGCTTTTTTATTTAATATGCCTTTCAATATATATTTAATATATTAATGTATTAAATTATCTTTTAAAATATTAAAAATATAAATAAATAGTTTTTGTTTAATATGTTACCTAACCTTGTAATTTCACCCTGAGTTGATGTTTTTAGTCCTGCATCTTTCAGATACTATATAAAAGTTTGTTTTTCATAAGTTGGGAGTCCTTTCCTTTTGCCAGGTGAGTTTTCCCTCTTTGCATTTATTGTTACAACTGATATGGATATTTGCATATTTTGAATTGGACAAAAGCTTGATAAATAGAATCTACAGAGAACTCAAATTAATCAATATAAAAAGAGCCAACAATCCCATATATCATATATCTTTGGTTTATCAAAGATTAGGTGTCTATAAGATGTGAGTTTCATCTCCTGGTTTTCTGTTCGGTTCCAGGTGTCTGTGTCTCTATTTTGGTGCCAACACCAAGCTGTTTTGATCACCATGGCCTCCTACTACAGCCTAAAGTTTGGTAAGCTGATGCCTCTGTAGATTCTATTTATCAAACTTTTGTCCTATTCAAAATATGCAAACATCCTTTCCCATTATGTAGGTTGTCTATTTGCTGTGGTTGTCTTTTTAGCTGTACAGAAGCTTTTCAGTCTAATTAAGTCCCATTTGTTTATTTTTGTTGTTGTTGCAATTGCCATGGAAGTCTTTTTCATAAAGTCTTACACCGGTCCATGTTGTGTCCAGTTGTATGTGCTTTCTTCCTGGGTCCCTAACATCTATATTTTTTGTTCTTTCAAGACTTATAGGATCTACATCCGTTTTATTTTTATTTTTTTGAGTTTTTGAACCAGGTTATGTTGATTACATTTGTTAGGTAAAGTCCCTCTTATAATTGTGTCCTGCCCTCAAAAGGTGTGTTACACGCCATGACCCCCCACTCCCCTCCTTCCTTCCCTCTCTCTGCTCTCCCCTTCCCTCACCCATGACCATGTACTGGGTCATTAATTGTCGTCATATCAGAATTGAGTACATAGGATTCTTGCTTCTCCATTCTTGTGATGCTTTACTAAGAATAATGTGTTCCATTTCCATCCAGGTTAATACAAAAGATGTAAACCCCATCTTTTATAATGGCTGAAAGTATTCCATGGTATACATATACCACAGGTTGTTAATCCATTTCTGGGTTGGTGGACATTTAGGCTGTTTCCATATTTTGACAATTGTAAACTGAGCTGCAATATACAGTCTAGTGCAAGTGTCTTTATGGTAAAAGATTTGTTTTCTTCTGGGTAGACGCCAGTAATGGGATTGCAGGATCAAATGGGAGGTCTAGTTTGAGTTCTTTGGGGGTTCTCCATACTTCCTTCCAAAATGGTTGAATTAGGGTGGCACCTGTTGGTCAGTGAGTAGGGCGCTGGCCCCATATACTGAGGGTGGTAGGTTTGAACCCAGCCCTGGCCAAACTGCAACAAAAAATAGCTGGGTGTTGTGGCGGGCACCTGTAGTCCCAGCTACTCAGGAGGCTGAGGCAAGAAAATCGCCTAAGCCCAGGAGTTGGAGGTTGCTGTGAGCTGTGATGCCCTGGCACTCTCCCAAGGGCAAGAAAATGAGAGTCTTTCTCTTGAAAAAAAAAAATGGTTGTATTAGTTTGCAGTCTCCCCAGCAGTATAAAAGTGTTCACTTCTCTCCACATCCATGCCAGCATCTGCAGCTTTAAGATTTTGTGATGTGGATCATTCTCGCTAGATGATACTGCAAGAGTTTTTGATTTGCATTTCTCTGATGATTAGGGACAATGAGCCTTTTTTTCATATGTTTGTTAGCCATTCTTCTGTCTTCTTTAGAGAAGGCTCTATTCATCTCTCTAGCCCATTGATATATGGGATTGTTGGCTCTTTTTATATTGATTAATTTGAGTTCTCTGTAGATTCTGTTTATCAAGCTTTTATCTGATTCAAAATATGCAAATATCCTTTCCCATTGTGTAGGTTGTCTATTTGCTGAGGTTGTTGCCTTCTTAGCTGTACAGAAGCTTTTCAGTCTAATTAAGTCCCATTTGTTTATTTTTGTTGTTGTTGCAATTGCCATGAAAGTCTTTTTCATAAAGTCTTTCCCCAAACCAACATCTTCAAGCAATTTTCCCATGCTTTCCTTAAGGATTTTTATCATTTCATGCCTTAAATTTAGGTCTTTTATCCATTTTGAATCAATTTTCTGAGTGGAGAAAGGTGTGGGTCCAGTTTCAGTCTTTTATATGTGGTTATCCAGTTCTCCCAGCACCACTTATTGAATAGGGATTCTTTCCCCCAGTGTCTGTTCTTGTTTGGTTTATCAAAGATTAGGTAGCTGTAAGATGTGAGCTTCATCTCCTGGTTTTCTGTTCGGTTCCAGGTGTCTGTGTCTCTATTTTTGTGCCAATACCATGCTGTTTTGATCACTATGGCCTCCTACTACAGCCTAAAGTTTGGTAAGCTGATGCCTCTGGCTTTGTTTTTATTACTAAGAACTGCCTTAGCTATATGGGTTTTTTTTCCTAGTTCCATACAAAACAAAGAATTATTTTTTCCAGGTCTTGAGAGGATGCAAGTCCATAAACATAATCCACCATATCAGAAGCAAAAACAAAGACCATATGATCCTCTCAATAGATGCAGAAAAAGCATTTGATAAAATCCAGCATCCTTTTCTAGTTAGAACAATGAAGAGTATAGGCATAGGTGGCACATTTCTGAAACTGATCGAAGCTATCTATGACAAATCCACAGCTAATATTTTACTAAATGGAGTAAAACTGAAAGCTTTTCCACTTAGAACTGGAACCAGACAAGGTTGTCCTCTATTGCCACTACTATTCAACATAGTGCTGCATGTTCTAGGCAAAACAATCAGGCAAGAGAAGGAAATAAAGGGCAGCCAAATGGGAGCAGAAGAGGTCAAACTCTCCCTCTTTGCTGACGATCTGATCTTATACTTAGAGAATCTCAAAGATTCAACCACAAGACTCCTGGAAGTGATCAAAAAATAGAGTAATGTCTCATTATAAAATCAATGTTCACAAATAAATAGACTTTGTATATACCAATAACAGCCAAGAGGAAAAGCTAATTAAGGACACAATCCTCTTTACGGTAGCTTCAAAGGAAATGAAATACCTAGGAATATACCTAATAAAAGAGGTGAAGGACCTCTATAAAGAAAATTATGAAACCCTAAAGAAAAGAAATAGCAGAAGATATTAACAAATGGAAGAACATACCATGCTCATGGCTGGGAAGAATCAACATTGTTAAAATGTCTGTACTTCCCAAAACAATCTACAGATTCAGTGCAAGCCCCATTAAAATATCAACATCACACTTTTAAGACTTGGATCCTTTTATGCACTATTATTTACCATTAAAATTTTCAAGGATTCATGTTGCTCTAATTATAAACTTAATGATGAAACATAGTTTTCTGATTTTGACTTACAAAAATGAGGTAAAATACACTTTTTCCTTGTTACAATGTTGTCTCTCCCAGATTTTCCTCACGTATTTAAACTCAGTTTCTCTCTTTTTTTCTCAAATAATCATTTTCTATTGTATATATTCCCAGTTAACAAGGATTGACTGCATTTTTCAGTTTGCATTTTGTTTTATAACTATATGGGAAACACCAGGATTAAATGCCATGTTTGAATGTATGTGTTTTCCTTCCCTGCCAGGTTTTTTTGTTTGTTTGTTTTGGTTTTGTTTTTGAGACAGAGTCTCACTCTGTCAACTGGGTAAAGTGCTGTGGCATCATCACAGATCACAGCAACCTCAGACTCTTGGCTCAAATGATCCTCTTGCTTCAGCCTCCTGAGTAGCTGGGATCGCAGACATGTGCAAACTGCCCAGCTATTTTTTCTATGTATAGTAGAGATGGGGTCTTGCTCTTGCTCAGATTGGTCTCAAACTCCTGAGCTCAGGCAATCCACCCAGTTTGGCCTCCCAGAGTGCTAGAATTATAGGTGTGAGCCACCCCACCCAGCATCACTACCAGTTTTTTAATGCTGTGATAGTTTTGGTTAAGGATTGTTATTTTATCTCAGGTTAACAGCTGTAATATTTTGAGTCTCAGATTGAGAAGGGGTTTGTTTGTAAGTCCTGTGTTTGAACAGGTAACTATAAAGTTTGTCTTTCTGTTACCCTCACTTAAGGCACAACTACAAGTCTGGAGTGAATATTCTAGCTTCGTGCTCTTCATCCCTCCATAGAGGTTTCTCTAATTTTTTATTTCAAAATATTGGTGAAGGTACAATGTTCTTGTCATATGGATGAATTGTATAATGCTGAAGTCTAGGCTTTTAGTGTGTTATCACCAGAATAGTGTACACTGTATCCAAAAGGTATATTTGTCTCTCTTTCCTCTCTCTTCTTGGTTTCCAATATCCTCTACACCACTTTATGACCATGTGTACCTCTCATTTAGCTCCCACTAATTAGTGAAAACATGTGCTGTTTGTTTTCCCATTCCTGAGATGCTTCACTTAGGATAACGCTCTTCAGTTCTATCCATGTTGCTGCAAATGACATTGTTTTATTATTTTTTATGGCTGAGTAGTGCTCCATAGTGATGGAGAGAGAGTGTGTGTGTATCTACTTATCAATTGATGAGCACTTAGGTTGAATCCACTTCTTTGCAATTGTAAATTGTGTTGCAATAAACCTTTGGGTACAAGTGTCTTTTGATACAATGGGTTCTTTTCCTGTGGGTGAATACCCAGTAGTGGGATTGCTGGGTTGAATGGTGGGTCTACTTCCAGTTCTTTGAGGAATCCCCATGCCGTTTTCCATAGAGGTTGAATTAATTTACAGTCCCACAAACAGTGTATAAGCATTCCTTTTTAGCACATCCATGCTGACATCTATTGTTTTTTATTATTAATGGCCATTCTGATAAGGGTAAGGTGATATCTCATTGTGTTTTTAATTTGCATTTCCCTGATGATTAGTGATGTTGATCATTTTTTTCATGTCTGTTGTCCATTGAATACCTTCTTTTGAAAAACCCTGTTCTTGTCTGTTGACAACGTTTTAATAGAGTTACTTGCTGTTTATTGCTGATTTATTAGAGATATTTATAGATTATGAGTATTAGTTCTTTACCAGATGTATATATGCAAATGTTTTATCCCGTTCTGTAGGTTGTCCATTTATTCTGTTGATTTTTCCTTTACTGTGCAGAAACTTTTTAATTTAATTAAGTTCCATTTATTTATCTTTGTTGTCCCTTTGTCTGCCTTTGAGATCTCTATTTTAAATTCCTTTCCAAGGCCAATGTCTGGAAGACTTTTCTTTTTATGGTTTCATTCCTTAAATTTAAGTCTTGAGCCCACTTTGAATTAACTGTTTTATATGGTAAGAGATGAGATCCTGTTCTTTTCTTCTGCATGTGGCTATCCAGTCTTCCCAGCACTATTTATTGGTTAGGGTGACTTTTCCCCAGTGTTGGTTTTGTCTGCTTTGTTGAAGATCAGTTGGGCTAGCTATGTGATTTCATTTGTAGTTCTCTATTCTGTTCTGTTGATCTACATCTCCACTTCTATACCAGTACCATGCCATTTTGGTTACTATAGCCTTGGAGTATAATTTGAAGTCAGGTAATGTGATGCCTCCAGATTTGTTCTTTTTGCTTAAAATTGCTATGGCTATTTGAGCTTTTTTTGTTGTTGTTCCACGTGAAGTTTGGGGTTTTTCTAGATATGTGAATTATGACTTTGTTATTTGGAGGAACATTCATTGAGTCTGTAGCTCAGTTTGTGCAGCATGAACATTTTAACAATGTTGATTCTACCAACCCACAAGCATGGGAGTTCTATTTGTTCCTGTCATCCACATTTCTTTCATCAATGTTTCGCAGTTCTTCTTCTAGAAATCTTTCATCTCCTTTATTTCTAGGAATTTTATTTTCTGTGCAGCTATTGTAAGTGGTATTAAGTACTTGATTTGACTCTCTGCTTGAATGTTACTAGTATATAGAAATGCTACTAATTTGTGTACATTGGTTTCATAACCTGAAACTTTGCTGAATTCATTCATCAATTTTAGGAGTTTTTTGATGGTGTCTTTAGGGTTTTCTAGATACAAGATCATATAGTTGGCAGACAGGGATAGTTTGACCTCCCCTTTTCCAATTTAGCTTCCCTTTGTGTCTTTCTCTTGCCTAATTGCTCTGGCTAGGACTTCCAGTACTATGTTGAAGAGAAGTGGTGATAGTGAGCATCCTTGTCTTTTTCATTTCAACTTTTCCTCACTCACTATGATGTTGGCTGTGGGTTTGTCATATTTGGCTTTTATAATTTTGAGGTATGTTCTTCTATGCCTAGTTTATTGAGTGTTTATCATGAAAACCAGCTAGATTTTATCAAATGCTTTTTATGTCTATTGAGATGACTGTATGCTCTTTGTTTTGGCTTCTGTTTACCTCTTGAATCACATTCATTTATTTGCATATATTGAACCATCCTTGCATCTTGGGATGAAACCCATTCAATCATGGGCTATCTTTTTGATGTGTGGTTGAATTTGTTTTGATAGAACCATGTTTTGTTCAGGATTTTTGCATCTATATTCATAAAGTATATTGGACTATAGTTTTCTTTTATTGTGTGCACTCCTGACTATGTAGAATTAGTTAGGAATGGTTCCCTCATTCTCAATGCTATCAAAGCAATTCAGTAGAATGGGTGAAAATTCTTTGTAGGTGTGATAGAATTCAGCTGTGAATTTGTCCAGGCTAGGAATTTATTTTGTTGGGGGATTTTTTTATTACTATTTCAATTTTGCTACTTATTATTGGCACATTCAGGATATTTCATCCTGATTTCAGCTTAGGAGGTTGTGTGTTTCCAAGAATTTATCCATTTCCTCTAGGGTTTCTAGTTCATGCATGTAGAGGTTTACATAGTAGTCACAGATATTCTGTATTTCTGTGGCTATTACATGTAATGTCTCATTTTTCAATTCTAATTGACCTTATTTGAGTCCTCATGTTTGATTTCTGGTTAATCTAGCTAGTGGTCTGTTGGTTTTATTTACTTTTCCAAAGAAACACCTTTTGTTTTATTGATGCATTTTTTGTTTATTTATTTCTATTTCATTTGAGTCTGCTCTGAGTTTGTTTTTTCCTTCTGCTAGATCTGAGTATAGTTTTTCTTCTTTTTCTAGTTTCTCAAGATGTGGCATTAGGTGGTTAATTTGTGGTCTTTTTATCTTTTTGATGTAATTATTGAAGCCTATGAATTTTCCTCTTAGCACTGCTCTGACTATCACCCATAGATTTTGGAAGCTTATGTAGACTTTGGCATTCATTGTGAAAAGGTTTTTTTATTTCCATTTTGATTTCATCAGTCACACAAGGATCATTCAGCAGCAAGTTTTTAAATTTCCATATATATGGGGTTCTGATTGATCCTCTTTAAAACTGATTTCTCATTTTATTTCACTGTGGTCTAAGAAGATAAATGGTATGATTTCATGCTGAGACTTGTTTTGTGGCCTAGCAAATGATCTATTTGGAAAATATCCCATGTCCTGATGAAAAGAATGTATATTCTACAGTTTGTAGTAAAGTGTTTTATAAATGTTAGGTCCATTTGTTCTAGAATCCCAAGTAAGGCCATTTATTCTTTATTGATCTTCTGTCTTGATAAACTGTCTAGTTCTGTCAGTAGGATGTTGCAATATCTAAATATTATGATTTGCTGTTCATTTATTTCCATAGATCCAGTACAATTTGCTGATGCCACTTCCTCTTGTGAAATCAACCACAAAACTATGCAAAATGTCATATATATACTACTTTAGAAAGAATATGTCAGACACCAAACAATAAACCCGCAAGACAGAGGTATTAATCATTCACTGCCTGGAGAAGAAAGATCTACAAAGAGCTGGAGACTTTCCTTATTGTTAATAGAGTTCTTGGAGAATTCCAGATTGTACAAATTATGATAAAGTTTCAAGATAACTGTGGAATACTTACAGGGGCTGAGTGTGGGCAAGTGATTAAAAGACCCAAGCATAGAATCTCTGAGACCCAGAACCTACATATCTGATGTCCAATAATGAATTTTTCTCCCTTGCTGCTCATGGGAGTCAGGTATTCCATTTTGGGAGCACAAATCACCCTGAGGTTCAATCTGCTTGATCCCCTCTGCAACTGTCCTAAAGCCTTCCTCTCTTGCTCTTGGATGTCTTGCAGACCTGCTGCTCCCCAGCAGAGAGTGATGAGGGGGGAGAACATCACCATGGTGAGCATGTTCGTGCTGTTGGGCTTCCCCACCGCACCTGAGCTGCAGTACACACTCTTCCTCCTCTTCCTTCTTGCCTACCTCTTCATCCTGGTGGAGAACCTGGCCATCATCCTCACGGTCTGGGCCAGCCCCTCCCTCCACAGGCCCATGTACTACTTTCTGAGCTGCATGTCATCCTTGGAGATCTGGTATGTGTGTGACATCATGCCCAAGATGCTGGATGGCCTCCTCCTTCAGCGGAAACACATCTCTTTTGTTGGGTGCATGACGCAGCTCTACTTCTTCAGCTCCCTGGTGTGCAC
>CAUYON010014259.1:0-25463 GCA_963573935.1 Arctocebus calabarensis | reverse complement strand
AAAATGCGGTGAAGGCTATGTTAACCAGTCTGATGAAAATATTTCAAATGGTATATAAAACCAGCACATTGTACCCCATGATTACATTAATGTACACAGATATGTTTTAATAAAAAGAAAGAATTAAAAAAAGAAAGAGAGGAAGGAAGGAAGGAAGGAAGGAAGGAAGGAAGGAAGGAAGGAAGGAAGGAAGGAAGGAAGGAAAGAAAGAAAGAAAGGGGTTTAGAAAAACAAACTACTTAAAAATAAGAAAAAGTACAATTAGAAGACAAACGCTACTTGATTTCCAGACTTTTTATAAAGCTACATGAAAATGTGGTATTTTTGCAAATAGATCATTGAAATAGAAGTGAGTGTCCAAAGTCAAACAAATTTTCAACAAACATTCATAAGTAATTCAGTGGAGAAAAGATAGTCTCTGTAACAAAACACCTGGAAACTTTGGATATCAATACACAAAAAAGAAAAGAAATGTGATTCATACTTTCTTTACACTATACTAAAATAACACGGATCATAGATTAGGTACCAAAGGCTCAATATATTCAAAAAGTTGCTATGTTTTATTTAATTATAATTAAAACTTCCTTTCTGAAAGTCATATCTAATACATCTTAAATATCTATAGTATAGTGTACATAAATTACAATTCAACAATGCTGTTAAAAAGAAGAAAATAAATAAAACCATAATTTCATAAGATAACATGTCTAGAGTGTTAGTTTATGAAATCTTGGATTGCTGTTTTGAAAAAAAATAAGACCAAAGTTTAAGGAACAAAAGCTATGTTTTGTTTCTTGCATAATTTTTTACTTTAGGGCTATGCTTAGTACCGCTGGGATCAGCTGAGCTTGTCTATAAATAGTGAACATTGTATTAATTATCTATATTTAATAAGCGAGTCACAGAGAAATCAGCATATTTGCTAACACTGGATTTATAATCAGACAACTAATAGTTTCAATTCTCAGTCTGCAAATTTCTCTGCACATCCTTGGGAAAGTTACATGAACTCTTTGTGTCTCAGTTTATTGTTTATAAAATGTGGGGTGATCATAATTATATCTGGCTCATAAATTGTCATGAGATTTAAAGAAGCTAATAAATACGAAGTTCTTTAAGGCAGTTTCCTATTCAGAGTAAGAGCTCAATAAAAGACAACTATTATTTTATGGAAGAGGGACTAGACAAAATAGATGGTCTAAATGTCATAAAAATGATGCCATATTTTGAATATAGAACATATATTTTATTGCTTATTATAGTACTGAATGAAAACGTTTGTGCGCAAAGGAGTGCTAAAGAACTCACAAAATTTGATGAGACGATGAGACCCCTGATCTGAATAAATGAACAAATATCCTTGGCGATGGGAAAGAGCCATTGTACCTCTTGTAAGGTTACCCACATTCGTTGACTTTCTATTATGCAAATATTCTAGATGAATGAGGAAAGAATACAAGGCTTATATTAGGATGTTTTCTCATTCAGATTCTGTGGCCCGGCACTAATAGGTTCATCTGTAGCAGCCCATATAGACTATGGCTAGGAGAAGTGAGAGTTATAAGTAACACCAGTAGCTCAATAACGGAACACCTTGGTGAAAAGGGCACGGGGAGAAATTTAGCTCTCTTAACAAGCATGACAGAGCTCCAGAGATGAGAATATTAGTGAATTGGCAGTCTCTACACCTGTGGTGTTAAGAGCCAAGGGATTGGGTGTTTAAGAGGCTAGAGGAGAAGACAGTCGGGGGTGAGCTTGTTTTATGACTGAGCCACTTACTCTGACTCTATTGCTTCTCCTGCTTGCAGAATGTACTGAAGATTCCTAAGCTCTGTTAAAGACTGTCAAGATCTATTCTAAGACTGCTTTACCCTCAAAGACTATTACTCTCTCTCTCCTGTCTGCTAAAGTAAATAGCCCTCAGGCACCTAAGAGCAATTGTTCCTGAGTGACATAACAGCATAGGGTCCATATCCACAGCCTAGATAAGCCCGTGGAGACCCGGCCAGTCTGGGCCCTGACAAGAGGGGGCAGCGGTGGGCTGTGACATTTGTCATCTGAAAGAGTTGATATATTGACACTATCTGCAACTTTCTAACAGTGTGTGACTATCATTTTAAAAAGTTACAATCACTCACTTTTTAAAAATGAATATATGATTTCTAGCATAAACGTCCGGAGAAAACCACACTAAGGAGAATGGAAGGCACAATCAACATGGAGGACTCTGGAAATCAGACAAAACCTGTCAAGACAGACACTGCCTGTCGGTAGCCCCTGCTATGAGTAATCCCCTCTTTTTAAAAAAATAGATGGGTATTTATGTCCACTTCAGCATTACAAATAAACATGGAGGTAACATAACTTACACTTTTCCCCCCCAGTAAATGTACATGAAAGAGACACCATAACCTTCCTTTCTAGTACACCGTTTCAATAAAATGTAGATCTCCATTGTTTGGGATATGAGCAGCCTACGTTGTGCACGGTCATCCTTGGGAATTAGAACGCTACTTCATTTTATTTCAAGAGTTTTGCTTTAAACAATATGGACATTTTAAATTAAATATTTAACGGATATTGATAAAAATTCTGTCCAAGTAATGGAATCCTTATATGAACAAGAAAGCATATTGGAAAAATAATGTTGGGCAGTATACAAAACAGATAAGTTGATAACAATCATTTATTTTTTTAAAGGGATGTTCTGTGAGTCATATTGTAACAAACCTAAGTCTAACCAAACTTTCAAATTAATATAAACTCTGGTTTTTAAGTAGAGCTCAAATTTTGTGGACTGTTTTGTCATTAAAAATGTTACTATGTTCAATAATGCATTAATCCCCCAAGAACTTACATCATCATTAGAATACATTTAGTGCAACACGGGTTTGCGAAATAACACATTTTGATAGTCCTAAAGCGAAAATTAAATAATTAGATGTTTACTCTTGTGCTTGTTAATTTTCTGTGTGTGAAGGATGATATGCATAAATTTTACCATTTATTTTTTCTTAATTGAACTACTCTATTTTAAGAAGAGTTTTAGGTATTTTACTATCTATACAGTTAATTATCCATACAGTTTATTATCCATACAACCTAGTGTACTATCTACTTCTTCATGAAGCCTTCTTGTACATGTTTTCTCATCATCCACCCCTCTCATTCATCTATGTATGGCATGACTCTATTTATATTCTACCTAGAACTATTTATAAGAATCATTTAACATTCTGCCATATTTGAGAACTTTTAAAAGGTGAAAACGATTCAAATTTTGGAAAGGAATTATACTATACAAATGATTAATACCTGTATCTTCCTTATTGACTTAAATATTGCCTCCTAAATTTTATCTCTTTGTTGACTTAAATATTGTCTCTTATTGACTTAAATATTATCGTTTAAATATTATCTCTTTTGGAAAGGAATCATACCATACTAATGTACTAATGTTTAATACCTGTACCTCTTTATTGACTCAAGTATTATACTCTGTGCTGTTAGGAGAATATAATTGACATGTTGTTTCTCCAAAATTTTGGTATCAAGTATGCCTTAGTGACAATTTTGACATTTCTAGAAAAATAGATTTTTTCACAATTTATTCTTTTATATTATTTTTATTTGAACATTAATTTAACCAAGATGGAGGATGAGACAAGAATTGTATCATCAGTAAATAGATTAAAAACACTGACTCTACGGCTAAACAGCTTGGTTTTCAAACCCAGATTTGCCATTAAATAATGTGCCGAATAGTGGGTAAATTATTCAAATGCTCAGTGCCTCAGTCTTGTCACCAGAAAGATGTTATAATAATATCTACCTTGTAGTATGGAAAGCTTCGAGGGACATAATGCACCCAGAGCATTTCAAAAACCTCCTAGCTAAGACTTTGTGTTCTGGACGTCTTTGGTGTTATTACTGTGCTTGATTTTATGTTGCGAAACCTTATTATTTTCCCACATAGCTTTTAAGTAGTGATAAGATTATTATATTTTTGCAAACATAAATTTTCTCAAAGTACTTACTTTAGTAAATTGCTCCTGGCATCTGGATCATATGCTGTCACCTGGCCAATGATGCTTCCCTCCTTCACATCCTCATCGACTTCAATCAAATAAGAAATTTTACTAAACACAGGGGGCTCGTCTACATCTTCCACAGATATTTTGACCACGGCTGTGTCTTTGAACGGTCCCAGGTGTGAGAATCGTGGGTCAGGGTGAGTGTTGCTTGCATCCACTCTTAAAGTATACAGCATTTTGTGTTCAAAATCTAAATTCTGAAGTTAAAAAAATAAGAACAAGAAGAATTTTAAGGACTTCACAATGAAAGACAATTTCAAAACTGAATAACCAGTTCTCTTAACATACCAAAAGTTCTGGTTAAATAATTTTCCTAATTATCGCTTCATAGCTATATCAAATAAATTAACAAATATTTGACTTATGCTTATTTATGGAAGGTTAATGAAGAATAATGGTATAGATATTAAGAACGATTATTACTTAATAATGTCCTTAACATTTTTAATCACAGTTAAATGAAATATAACTAATGGATTTATTGAGTATACATAATTATTACTAAAACTTTTCATGGTAAAGTTAGAGAAAATAGAATAAAATAGAGAATTATTTTTATTAATTTGAGCAGCATATGAGCAAAACAGTGAGTTCAAAACAAGAGAAAATAATCAATATTGAGCTGTCATGGGTGTGTAAATTTTCAGAATGCTCTTCCTCATGCATTAAAAATAAAAACACCCAATTTAAACATGTGGAATTTTCAGGTTTCATATGTTTAAATTGATGAAAACTGTATATAATAACACTGGTGGTGGTATAACTATTTTTCCCATTAAGAAGTACAAAAGTGCCTCTGAGTTGATCAAATTTTAGTTTAATTACTGTCTACTATTAGCACAAGCAATTAAAGTTTTCCGCTGCCTGAGATAGTTTCAGTGCCAATGCTTAGGGATGCTTCACTTATATTTGAAGTGAGATCACAATTATTCCCACTTATGTGAAAGATAGACAGCGTTCAGAAGAGAAGAAAGATAACTCCCAGGCTTTCGTTCTCGTCACTGAAAAGCAAAAATAAACCATAAAGCACACATAGAAAAAATGAAGACAGTAAAAATAAACCTGTTTGACAGTGATAATCCCTTCCTGCGTATCCTTGTCCGTGAGGACACCGAACACGCCTGCGCCGTCCCCATCAGTGATGCGGTACTCCAGCTCAGCATTTTGCCCCAAGTCAGGGTCATTGGCTTTTATCCTTCCAAGGTGAGTTCCAAGAGGTGCGGACTCAGGAGAATGGAATTGATATGTACCTGTAAATTAAATGAATTGCTTCAACATTTCCTCTTTAGATAACAAAATTCTTTTTTTTCTTCTGTCTTTTCTTCGTAAGGAAATTAATTTTTAGTTAATTTCCTTACGCAGGGTTTTTCATCTTACTGAATTGTAAGCGGTCAAAAATTATAGACTCAATAAGTTGGAAAAATAATGTACAAAGGTAAAACACTCTTCGTTTTGCAAATGAGAAATGAAAGTCGCGGAAATGTTCAGTAAATGTTTCCAGGTTGTTTAGATAAGGGATGAAAGACCTGCTACTAGAATCCAGAACTCTTGACTTAGAAGGATACGCAAACTATAATTGATTGGTTATCTGCAGCTTTCAAAATTGTTATCATCTACTCATTTTTACACATATCCAATTATTTTTCAAAGTATTTTAAAATTCTTTATCATGGAACATGAATAAAAATTTCACACACAATGAGGTCTATGTTTTGCTCTTTGGGTTTAATTTTAGTATCTTATTTCCTTGTATTAAAATCAATGATATGAATTTAAATTTGGGCCTTCAACTAAATATCTAAAGATAGGGTCTTTTATACATTTATTCACTACAGAACAAAAAAAAATGGTAGAAAATTGAAATCTATTTTTCTGGGAACTCATGGAATGCAAAGAATTTATGGTTTATAATATATCGCAAAATGGTGACAACTGAGAGAGTATAACTGATTTAACTTTTATAACTTGATAACATGGGTAATACCAACCTTTAATATGTCTAAAATGTTATCACAGCCAAGTTAAATGGGCCACTAAGAAAATACAAATATGATGCCAAGTAAACCACTTTGCAATGATTTTAATATAGTATGTTATTTCAGAGATTTTGAAAGAGCAACAGGCCTATGTTTGTTTGATTGATTGATTTTGAGACAGAGTCTCACTCTGTCACCCTGGGGAGAGTGCTGTGGTGTCATCACAGCTCACAGCAACCTCCAACTCCTGGGTACTTACCTCGGCCTCCCAAGTAGCTGGGACTAGCAGTGGTTCTCAACCTTCCTAATGCCTCCTAATGCCACGATCCTTCTATACAGTTCCTCATGTTGTGGTGACCCCAACCATAAAATTATTTTCATTGCTACTTCGTAACTGTACTTTTGCTACTGTTGTGAATCAAAATGTAAATATCTGATATGCAGGATGTATTTTTAATGTTACAAAGGGATCGCGGCCCACAGGTTGAGAATCGCTGAACTAGAGGCATGTGTCACTACTCTCAGCTAGGATTTTCTATTTTTAGTACAGAAGGCATCTCACTCTCGCTCAGGCTGGTCTTGAACTCTTAAGTTCAAGCAATCCACCTGCCTCAAGCTCCCAGAGAACTAGGATTACAGGCATGAGCCACCACGCCCAGCCTCAACGAGTCTCTGTTTTAGCATCAATTAAATGAAAGATTATGATCCTTATGTATAAATAAGAGAGCTAAGACAAAATAAGACGCAGGCATAGGTTTTGAATCCAGTGCCCTA
The DNA here is from genome assembly GCA_963573935.1 of Arctocebus calabarensis. Classification (NCBI taxonomy): domain Eukaryota; kingdom Metazoa; phylum Chordata; class Mammalia; order Primates; family Lorisidae; genus Arctocebus; species Arctocebus calabarensis. Next base: position 18,616 of record CAUYON010014259.1, on the reverse strand, counting down.
GACAAGAGACACTGCCTTCCTAACTATAATAGAAAAGAGAGATCAGAAGGAAACTATTGAGACGATCATAGTGCATGCTAGGAAGGAAAGTAACTCTTCAAAAAGTAGAAAAGGATAATTAACGTTACCAAAGAACCTCATGCCCTTGTTTTCTCCCACAATCCACTCAAAAAAAAAATGATGAAAACAATTATGATCATTTTCAATGTGTAGGAAATTGTATGTGTATGTGTGTAAGAAGGGGTTATGGATTTGCATTTATGAACAAAATAATAGTGAAACTACTACTACAATTATTAGACTCTGTAATTAATGTATTTGAGATACATTTTAGCAGAGGACTGAAAACTTTCTTACTCTGGGGGAAGCGAGGAGGGTTGTTGTTGACATCTGTCAGAGTGATGTTCACGGTGGTGGTCCCAGAAAGGCCTCCCATCTGGCCGCCCATGTCTTTGGCCTGTATAACCACCTGGTACTGCTCTCTGTTTTCTCTGCTCATGTCTGGTAATGCAGTTTTTATTATGCCTGTTGGAAAAAGTCGAAATACATTTTGCAATTAAATGACTGAGTTTTAATATTAATCTATGCCAAATCCATTTTACAGAAATTAATTATAACAAATGAAGAAAATGCCACTGTACTTGAATATATCTATCAATCGACAACCATTTTAACATAATTTACAGAAGAGAAAGAATTCTCCTGTGGGCTATTGTTTCCAAAAGGGGGTTTGCTAAATCGTTGTATTTATTCTTTTGTAAAAAGCATCAGCCAAAAATTTTAGCTGAATAAACTTATTTAATTTTGATGATCATCAGTCTTGGATGTTGGGTATTTCCTATATTACATTATGTACTGAATCTCTGTGACATTTTGAATCTGGTGTCTTAAATTCAAACCCATTGCATAATGATGTAAAGGGCAAAGGATTCAAATAAGGTATCTTAGTAATACAAAGTCTGGTTTTGTTTCCATGGGTAAACTGGAGGGATCAAGTAGAAATGTAATACTGAATGAATAGGCTTTAAAATACAGAAAAATCTTAAAATAATTTCCATTCGAATGTATAATACAATGAGTAGTAGGCCAAGTTTAAATGTTGTTACCTGATTCTGGGTCCACTGAAAAATATGGCTGTCCTTGCAAAATGCTGTACACCACTTTGGCACTATTTCCGTAGTTGGCATCGTCTGCATCTGTGGCAGTCACTTGGATAACAGATGTACCTACATAAAGAACCCCCCCCCCAAACACACAAACACTTAGCTTCTTGCAAATTTGAAACAATCTTTCTGAAAACATTGCTGATAGTGTGGTGTGGGAGACTATGGTATAGGTTTGAAGATATTTGTTTAAATGATGCTGATTCAAAAAAATAATCATCTTTCCCTTTTACTCTTTTTTTTAAATGTAACTATTTCTTCTTTTTATTCTTTTAGTTTTTGAAGAAAAAGTAACAAATAAACAAATATATTTTATAACAAAGATGGGTAATGAAATTAATAATATTTTAGCTGATTAGAAATATTTATAAGGACGAGCATTTTTAACTCAATATAATGTATACACAAATTTCAACTTATTGCTAACTGAAAACCAGCATTTTAAAGATATCCCTGACATTGATAATCCCGCTAGACCCTTTTGGTCAAGTAAATTTGACTGTATATTATAAATAGAAGGAAAAATAGAGACCATATTTTTATTAATAAACACATAAAAGCGGCATAGAATATACATGCAAGGTATTTGCTATTCACAAGCTATATCTGATTATAAAGGGTCTTGGCCTTCTTCAAACTATAGATAACATAGTTAGATATTACTATTCCTATTGTTAACACTATGTCATCCTGATTATTTGCCACATATTTGTAAATCAGTTTATATTTTCCAAAAGAAGATAAGGAAGTATATAATTATTTGTCACAAGCAGTACTGCAATTTAACATTATTATCTCTTTAATTTTATAATGTAAAATTTAAACTACGTTAACTTTTTACAAATCATTATAATTTAAAAGACAAAAGTATTTTAAATGAGCTAATGGAGTAAGCATAAAGAACTCCTATTGTCTTTGTTATTTTTTACTGAATCACTATAAAGATTCGAAGCATGGTGCTAAAATAACACTCATTTGAACACTACTATGTATTCCTTCAGGAAAAATGAGTTTATAAGAGATTGTACAGTAAATCATATCAAATTTTTCAAAGGTTTTATTCTGACTCCTACACATTATTTTAATACACAGTCTTATGCTGTTGCTGGGCTTACGTGCAATCATCAAAGCCCACTGCAAACTCAAACTCCTGGGCTCAGGTTGTCCTCCAGCCTCAGCTGCCACTGAGTAGCTGGACCTACTGGTGAGTGCCAACATAACACACCTGGCTAATTTTTTCCTTTTTCTTATTCTTCTTCTTCTTTTTTTTTTTTTTTGTAAAGATGAAGTCTCACTATGTTGTTCAGGCTGGTCTTGAATTCCTGGCCTCAACCGGTCTTCCCACCTCATTTTATACATATTTTAAATTTGCTGAGAACATGTCAAGTCAAATTACATATTGGCCCTGTCACCTATTTTATTAAACTAAATACACCACATATTCATGAACTGTCTAACTGAGTTATAGTTAATGTTTCTCAAATCATGTGTATATGCTTTTGTGAATTCTAAAAATTAATATATTGTATTAAAGATTAGTACTAATAACTCATTTTTCATCAATGTATGTGTCTGAATAATAAAACATCTATTAATACAGTATTTTTTGTGTTTTATCAATTAATTAGCGTAGGAATGAGAACTTGAGTTCTTTCTCCTGAGGCCTCTGTTTCTCCAGCTCTAATGGAGTGAACACGTCCTGTGAGTAAATGGAAATAATGCATATGAATTCAATTTATCCCAGCTGTAAGCTTTTATCATTTAAAAATTATCTACCTATTTGCTCACTAGACCAAAGCAAAAGTGGTAAAAGCGATTTTACCCACCATAATAGTGAGAAGTTCTATAGAGAGGTTTTCTTATTTATATTTAATTTTTGTGTAATTCCATGAGAATACATGTTAGAACAAGAATCATTTCACAATTGAGGATTATCACAATATGAATTATGAAGCATTACCAATATGCTGAAAATACAAGTAGTTAATTCATCAATTTTATGAAGTTTCTTGGGTTGAAAGTTCCATGTTTCTTTTAACATCAGTATAATTTTAAGCTTTTTCTTTTTGAGACGGAGTCTCACCTTGTCACCCTGGGTACAGTGCCATGGCGTCATAGCTCACAGCAACCTCAAACTTTTGGGCTCAAGTGATACTCTTGCCTCAGCCTCCAGAGTAGCTGGGAGTACAGGCCAGGCTAGCTTTTCTGTTTCTAGTGACAGGAGGTCTGGGTCTTACCCAGGTTGGTCTCAAACTCCTGAACTCAGAAAATCTGTCTGCCTCACCCTCTCTGAGTCCTAGGATGATAGGAGTAGACCATCCATGCTTTCACCAGGAACACAGATAAAAACAATCTTCTATACCTTTTTGACATTTCTTAATATTATTATTATTAAGTTTAAATGTTAATTATTCACTCTAGATTGTGGGTATGTTATGTAAAAATATGGACCTAAAATAAAAATAAAGTTAATCTAAAGAATAGAAATCAACTCTATGATGTGGCTAAAAAGCTAAAATCACCAATATAAAACACTTGTTCCACCTCTTGGAATCATCGTAATCATTAGGGATGCCTTCAATCTCTGGCAAACACTAATAACATATCATTGATATATTATTCATAATAGTAATGTGAAAAAAAGAGGAACAGTGTGTTGAATTGTAGGGAATAATACTTTTCCCCTCCCCAGAAAAGTAATGCCACATGGTTAACACAACTTAGTAATAACATCAGATTGAAAATAGTTACTTTATGTGACTTATACAAATTTTAACTTTTTTATAAGACATAAAAATAAATATACTTTGATTTTTATATCCCGCTGAATTTTCCAAAATATTTGTAACTTTTATTTATTCTCTAATGTTTTAAAATAAATATTTCACTTTCATATTAAATAAAGATAAAACTATGTTAAGCAAACTATAGAGACTCTGAATGACATTACATCTCATGTCAAGGGATGTGCGTGATGCTGACATTATTATTTATAAAATTCATAATTTTAAATGAGTTTTGCCTACAATATACCTTACTTTAAAAGAAAAATATGTTAATGAATCAAAAAAGGTTGCTCTAATCCTTAACACATTGATCTCATAAATATACTGCTAATAATACTTGGAAAAAAATAGTCAAGTCCTAAAACAAAATTCCATAATAGTAAATCATGGGGAAATATTAAAAGTTAATGAATAACTAACTTGGTCACTAAAGTTTTGGAGGAAGGAAAAGCATTTCTCTGGACATGGAAATGCATTCCTAATGTAATTAGTGCTGTAATTTAAAGTTAAGGAAGGATATATCACCCAAAGTCACCAAGCAATACTAGTTGGTTTTAGATGTATTCTTGCTTATACATAATATTAGGGGAAGTTAAATCAATTCAGATTATTTAATTATAGAAAATAAACTTCATCTATAAAAGAAATAATATCCCTCTGTGGCTTTGTTCCTTATATATAAATATAGAAATATACTATGTATTTTGGATAAGTCATATTTGAAATATTTAAAATGTCAAATGCAGATTACCCAGATACATAGTTCTCAAACTTATCTATCTGTCATATATTTGTCTAGATAGGTAGATGACTGGTTGATAGATAGATAGAAAATACAGTATTTTGTACAAAGATTACTTAGGCATCATATATTTTACTAATAAAAAATTTTATTTTGCTAAACACGCACAGTATTGAGAAAACAAATGCTGCTTTTACTCTTCTTTAATAAATAGTAACTCTTTTTTTTTTTTTTTTTGTAGATACAAGAGTTTCACTCCATCACCCTCAGTAGAGTGCTATAGCATAACAGCTCACAGCAACCTCCAACTCCTGGGCTTAGGCGATTCTCTTGCCTCAGCCTCCCGAGTAGCTGGGAGTACAAGTGCCTGCCACAACACTCGGCTATTTTTTTGTTTGTTTGTTTGCAGTTTGGCTGGGGTTGGGTTTGAACCCATCACCCTCAATATACAGGGCCAGCACCCTACCCTCTGAGCAGCAGGTGCCACCTATAAATAGCAACTCTTTGATACAGTAATATTGTAAAGTATATAGTGCAGCCTATTATATATAACACTTAAAACTGTTTCTCTCATGTGTGTGTGTATATATATATGTATTGAGATAATGATGAAGCCAATTACAGAGGAAACAAAGAGAATCACTCTATGAGTTAGAGGAAGTAAGACCTTCCTTTTGAGTCCTGTACAAAAGAGATTAACTTGATTTTAACTCAGCTAAGTGTGAGAACGGGTGCTGAAGTCGTAGGAAGTGAAGGAGATTGCTCTTCATACTTGTCCTTAATCTTCTGATGGTTTTGACAGAATTAACTTTGCTTCTCTCTTAAGATTATGACAGCCATTAACTTGAGGAGCAGAGGTACATGGCTCCCCAGAACCTTTGCAATAAATGTTTGTGTGGAATGTTTTCAGACAGTGAAGAGGAATTCACAGAGGCCCATAAATTAGATGGTCAGGAATTGAAAAATGGAAATCATCCTTTGTTAGACGTAACAAAGTTGTAAAATTTTCTTTGTTTTTTTTTTTCTTTTTCTTTTTTCTTTTGTTGAGATACAAACTCTTCAAGGGCAGAAAACATATCTGGTTCTGTTCAGCATTTCACCTGTAAAACCTAACATAGTATGTCGCACAGAATCATAATGAGAACTACCATTCGTAGACTGTATAACATAGAGTGGGCAGAGATCTCAGGACGTTACTGGTATTATTACTGTTGGCGTTAAGGCACATAGAAGTTGCTAATGATTATGAACCCGGTAGGTGATAGAGCTGAAATCAAACCTATGTAGTGTTTGTAGGCTAAAGAATTTCTATTCTAAATGTTTTACTAAACGGCCTACCTGTCTTGGGCTAAGGACATGATCCCCTATTGAATCTATAGTTAGTGAAACTCTCAGAAAGGTCCTCACTAGGATTCGCAGAATTCATTGATGGAGTTGTGTGTGGTTATGAAAAACTATGGAGAGATTTCTGGTTGAGGTGTCAGAAAATGGGGAGGTGAAATGGTGAAGATTTTGACAAGAAGCTAGGGAAAATCCCTAGTCATTGAGAAAGTATAAATCCAAAATCACCAAATTTACACAGCGGGGATTTACCTTGCTGAAGTTCAGCACATTCAAATACAGAAAACTGGTAGGAAGTTGTTAATCAATAACACTATGATTACAAACACTAGAGAAGATTAAAAAGTAGAAACCTGCTAATGATATTTTAAATGTATCCCATTTTCATGTTTATCTACCTTTGTACAACAACCAGATTAAATGTTGAGTAGAAAATGCTAATGGATTTCAAGTTTCATGAGTTTATTAAGTTTAATGAAGTTATTTTAACTAAAAATCATTGGCAAAAAAAATAGTTTTGGCACAGAGAAATAGGGAAAGAGAAAGAATAAGGTGGTGAGAGAGAAAAAAGAAATATTATAAGAAATAAAAATGAATGCAAAGAAAGCAAGATTCAAGGAGGTCATTGGAGGATAGCTTTGTAAGAAAGAATAGAATAATAATAAAGAAACTTTGTTTTATTCCATTAGACTTCATTTCCTCTTAAAGCTAATACTTACAGTTTTCAACTCTTTGACTTAAATGAAAGTCTCTAATATCATAATGAATATAATATCAGAATTAAATTGTGTTACCTCCTTGATAGATGAATTCTTTATTGCTTTATTGAACACTTAAAGCAACATTACTACAAGAGTTGCACCTGGTGTGACAAAGTTCCTAAATATTATCCTCTCATTTTCCCCATAAGGTGATTTACATAAGTAAAAGCAAAGAAAATCACACCTGCAATAATTAAAAAAAAATTAAACTTTTATTTTTTGTTAAATAGGATAGGAAAGTTACAATAAAAGAACAAAACAATTTCAAGATGTAAAATACATCTACTTTTTATTTAAACATCATATATATATTAATATTATCTAAAATTATACTGTAAATTTCAGAGTTTACCCTCTTGTAGTCTTTAATTTGATTGAGGAGACATTTGAATGAAAGTAACAAATATGAAAAATGCTGCTTTGAAGGTATTAAAATATACTAAATTAGAAGATTTCCAAACTATAGTTAGCATAACAAGAATCACTATTTAACAATAAAGAAGAAGAAGATGACAGTAAAATTTTTCAGTCATCTCTTCACCTATTAACCTATTTTTTTTTCTTTTTTAAAACTAGGCTAGTATTAAGGTGACTCTGTAATTTTGGCCAACTCTGATTCAACTAAGATTAGTACCTTTTACATATGAATGTTGTATATATAATGTGTCCATTTACATAGAAATAAACATAATCAAGGACCATGTTTATGAGCAGACCAAGGAGAAAATAATTAATGCATTGATGTATTACTAATAAATAATAATAATGGTTTTCTACAAGGAGGATCAAGTTTTATCTGTATTCTTTAATCTGTATTTAATTGTGCCAAAAGCTACCAGAGTCATCCAGTGGCCGAGTATCTACATTTCTCACTTTTGTGGAAATTTTAAACATGGAGCAAATATAATTGAAAATGGTTCAAATTCTCATTTTTGGAGCCTACACTAATCATAAGTTGTGCTATCTACAATTGAAACTTACATAAATGAAATTTAGATTGCCTTACAGAAAGAGTTTTTGGACAAGATCCTCACAAGCCCTCTTCCTTGCAAAACTTTCATATTGTGTATTTTTTATGAGTAATAGGTTAAGGGTTTAAAAAAATAATATATAAAAGTTCATTCCTGATATTGTTGCATGTTAAATATTAATAGACTCTAGATTGTTCTAGTATTTCATTTGAGAAGCAATACATTTAAATGAGGTAGAGAAAAGATAAATAGAAATACACAGCGAGATGATAGTCCATTAAATATCACAAAATCATTTAGAAAAAATTAGGTTACTTGACTTTAAATATCAGTATATTTCCCTATATAAAAATATTTTGGTCTTCAATGTGAGATACTGATTTGAAAACTTTTAAGATGTATTCAGGGATTTCTGTCATCTTAATTACACTATTTACATCTTGATATGTCAAATCTTCACAATGGAGGATAAGTGAAAGGTTTTGTATTTTCAGGTGTCAAAATATCTGGCAAAATAAGAGATATACACGAGAAATAATAATGTTTTACAAGAGCAACAGGATATTAACCAGAAAACCAAATTACTAAAAATAATCATTTAGGAGAACTTGATAAGGAGAGTGTAACATTAAATGTAGCTTCATCTCAGATATAAGAATCCCATGAAGAGACAGTGGTGTTTGTCTAAATTAGCCCACTGGTGGATCTATATAGACCTATGTAGACCTATCCAGTACTTCATGAAGCTGTACTAGGCTAATAGCACTTATTAAAAAATATTTTAAGCTATATCCACCCTGTTTTATTCCAGGACTTTATGATTTCACAGGACTCCTGTCTAACATGATTAAGTCCCTTGTCTATTATTGTTGTGAATTACCTGCAGGGCAATATATCTGCACTTTTCTCAGGCAGATGAAATTTCATCTGAGGTTAAAAAAAACATGTTTATAAATTCTTGATTCTTCTTGTTAGACAGGAAAGATGGTTAAGAGACCATGTACATAAACTTTCCAGTAAGTTTATTTCTCTCTGTATAAAAATTAGTTTAGACTGAAACATATTAGTTATAGTAGTGTCTACATTTTGTACTTAAGAATAATTATCTTCAACTAAATTATATCAAATTGGGAAACTGTTTGCATTTTTAGATTTTATAGTTCATTTATCTTCATTTTTTGGAAATGTTTTGGGATTGGAGTCTGCTCTTAACATCTTACCAAATCTAAAACTTCAATATTCGCAGAGTAAAAGGTAGTCGCTGATAAAGATAAAAAGTCTGCATAACAAGTGGCATTTAAATTGTGGTCCACTTTAGAAAGTGAAATAATTATTTTCTGTTTGCATGTTAAGCCTATGTTCAGTAATGAAATGTGCACAAAAGTAACATAAAAAAGACTTGAAATCTTGTCATGATGCTACTAGGCTATTTGATTTTAGTTCACAGGCTTAATCTTTCTGAATCCTAGGCTCCTAATTAACAGAATGGAGATTTAAAGATCTATTTTTCATGTCTACCACATTAAGTTGTTTTAATGATCAAATGAGACAATACTTCAGAAGAAATTTATCAAATGTAAGCATTAGTTATTATTCAAAATAATGCATGCAAAAGAGACTAAAACTGCTGATACAATTCATTATTCCTTTCATTTCATGCAAAGATATATTCTATGTGACTATGATTTGAATGCCAATTGAGCAGAACTGAAGGTATTGATTGAAATTTAATGGAATAACTATTTTCAGTAATCTTCCTGCATATAAGTTACAAGCTAAGAGAAGATGTTAGAATTTACAGAAGTGAAAATAATTAGAGGAATTAGATTACAGTAAATAGTAGTTTTCAGCTATAGTTCTTATCTTGAAAAAGCACAAATCATATCCATATGTCTATAATAATTACCTTAAAAAACAAAGAAATACAAATTACTTTGCATGGATTAGCAAATACCTACCAACTCCAGACATTTCAGGAACACTGGCAGTGTACAAGTCTTTTGTGAATTTTGGCTCATTGTCATTGATATCATGGATTTTAATGATAAATTCAGACTCTGGTTCCACCTGCCTCCCGGTCTTTCTGTCTATAGCCTTGGCACGAAGAATATACAGGGATTTTTCTTCTCTGTCTAACTTCTTTGCAGCATGAATGTCTCCTGTATTTTCATCTATAACGAACAGATTGCCAGCCCCATCTCCTGTTAATATGTATTTTAAATTTCCATCTCCTTTATCTTGGTCTGTGTGAAGCTTTAGAGAGATAGAAAAGAAGAATTCTGTAAATAATTATATTATATTATTAGGCGTAATTATTACAGACAAAAATAATTTTATCACTATCAGTTTGCCTCCATAAGCATTACTGCAACAATAATCTTCACGTGTACCTTGATTGTCAATGGAAAAAAATTAAGCATTTAAATTGCAATTTTACCCCCAATTTTAAGCAATTATATGTAGACATAAAAGAGAGCTAAGTTTAAAATAATCCTAAAATCCATATATCTCTGTCATAACACAATGTTTCAAAGATATTAATGAATAGAGAGTGTTGCCAAGATTTAAACCTCTAGTGTATTTTCCCAAAAAAACATAAAAATGGCCAAGAAACATATAAGAAAAACGCTCAATCACAAATTAAAACCAAAATGAAATACCATCTTACTCTGGTCCGATTGGCTGTTATTAAAAAGTCAGAAAACAGAGATGTCGCCAAGGATGTGGAGACAAGGGGCCACTTACACACTGTCGGAAAGGATTTAAGTTAGTAGAACCTCGGTGACAAAAGTGTGAAGATTTTTCAAAGAACTGAAAATTGATACAGCAATTCCACTATTCGGTATCTATTGAAAGGAAAATAAATCATCTCACACACACACACACACACCCCACTTACCATGGAGTACTATTCAGCCATAAACCAAGAATGCAATCCTGTACTTTGGAACTGCAGGCAGTTATCCTATGTGGACTAAGTCAGAAACATAAAATGAGATACCACATGATCTCCCAAGTAGGACATAAACTGTGGGCTCGCATGGCCATACAGAAAAGAATAATAGGTATTGAGACTCCAAGAGCTGAGATGGTAGGGGGATTTGTGAGATAAAATTGCTCAGGGGTCCAGAGTACACTATCCACATGATGAGTACACTAAAAGCCCCAGCTTCACCACTGCCCAGTATATCCAGAACAAAACTGCACCTGGATTCTGTATCAAAATTTAAAAAAATCCAATAACCTAGATCTAGAAGACAAAACATTAATTAACGTTTGATACATTTAACATTTTAAATGTTATTTTAAACATTTAAAGCAATTTGTGAGGAATTGGTGAACTTATTTGGATAATAAGTTTAGGATGCATTTCTTAAATTTTAACTGATTTTATTTTCCTAAACTACAGTAATTCTGTCTTATTTTGGGGAATAAGTCCCAAGACCCCCAGTGGATACCGGACACCATATATATATATGGTGTCTGGATATATATATATATATATATATCTCCAGATTTATATATATATATATATATATATCCGGATATATATATCTCCAGGTAGTGCCAGACCATACATATACTATGTGATATTTTATGTCAATGTGATGAATTTTAATTTATAAATTAAGAATAATAAGAGATTAGTAATAATGGCCTATGATAAAATAAAATAATCATAACAAAATACTGTAATAAATGTTATGCAAATATGGGGTTTCTCTCTCTCCCTCTTTCAAAATACCTCTTGCTACGTATAATAGGTAGCTGAAACCATGGATAAGGGGCAATTACTGTTTAACGCTGTTTGTAGAAGCTCAGCTTCTGTATTCAGAGAGATGAGTAAGAAAAGTAGAGAATTTTAATCTCATAGATTAAAATATGACCTTGGGAGAAAACTTTTCAAACATAATGTTCTTACGTTTGTAAAATGATATATTAACAGATATTTTACTATCAAGTGATATAAAACACATGGTTTTTCTGGTAGCTGTATAAATATATCATAAGACAACACTTAAAACATTTTCATAAATTATTTTTGATACATATTCATTTGTAAAAATAACTTCTTAAGGTATAAGAACAATCACTGAGTATTTAAAACAAATAAACAAAGTCACTGCAGAAATTATGAATTGGAAAAAATCTGAAAAGTTTTACATTACTCTGAAACTAGAGTCTTCTTTCCTGTTTTGAATTTTAATCGACAATGCTAGTATAAGTTATAAAATTATAGGGTGCAATAGGTGTTTCTCTATGTTTTACATTGCAAAATGATTAAATCAAGCTGATCAACAAAACCATTAACCTCATGGTAAATAAAATCTGGAGGGACATGAACGGAGATGGGAGACATTGACAAGGTGCAAAACTTCATTTATGTAGAGGAACAAGCTTTAGTGATCTACTGCACTGCAAGGTGACGATAAGAAATGATAATGCACTGCATATTTTAAAACTACCAAAAGAGTAGATTTAAATGAAAATGTAGTCCTGAAGAGCCTACCCTTGCTCAGTTGCCTTACATCATATACTTTACACCTGTTGCATGTAGGCCTCACCTACTTCATTAGCATCTGTCTCCATGTCTGAATTATTAGACTATTCAAATGCTATTTTCAATGGAAGCTAAAATTAGAAACATGAAACATGAATGTCGACTTTTACTTCTCCTTTGCAATTATGTTCAACTTCATAATAATATACAGACTTTTTAAACTTGATCTGGGTGTAAATTCACCTATCCATTTCCATCTCTATAGCTAGTACTACCCTGGCTTTTCCCTCCAACAGGCCTTGACTGCACAACCGCAGCCATCTCCCAACCCGGCTGCCTTTACTCTCCCTCTATTTCAAACAATTTTCCATACTAAAGAAGGTGAGGTTTTTATTTTATTTTATTTTATTTTGTAGAGGCAGAGTCTCACTCTATCGCCCTCGGTAGAGTGCCATGGCGTCACACAGCTCACAGCAACCTCCACCTCCTGGGCTTAGGTGATTCTCCTGCCTCAGCCTCCCTAGTATCTGGGACTACAGGCGCCCACCACAACGCCCGACTATTTTTCTGTTTTGCAGTTTGACCAAGGTCGGGTTTGAACCCGCCACCTTCAGTATATGGGACCTAGTGGATAAGCCACAGGCGCCGCCCTTATTTCAAACAATTTTCAGTACTAAAGAAGGTTATTTCCTACATTGCAAATCTGGTCCTATTACCACCCAGTTCAAAAATATTCAACAAGACACAGTGTTTATGAACTATTATGAATTTGTCAAACAAACCAAGATTAGTCTAATGTATTATCTCAGTCTTATTTGGGGCCCACTGTTTTGTTTATGTTTAAATTTGCCTCTTCTATTAAAAGAGGACATTATTTTTTTAAAGAATCATTATCATTATCATTATGTAAGTGCTTGCAAAAACATAAATTTATTTCTGTAGACTTGATAATCTGACTCTCAATTCCAGATGCATCGCTGCTTCTTTCCCCCGCGCTATGCTTTCTATACATACCAATAACTTTGTTTTGCCTTGATTACTTTTTATTCTCTGTCTCAGAAGATCTGTTCCAGCTTCCACATCTGTTTGCATCTGTTTTTCTTTCCTTTTAACATCCTTCTCACCTCTTTTGGAATTTCCACTGACTATGTATTTGTCATATGGGTTTATCTAATTTTAAAATGTCTACCTTAGGGATACCTTTCCTGACTCCCTAGATGAGGATGAATGACCTTGCTTTGTAATCACATAGGACACCTCACTCCTGTAATGATAATCACCACATTTGTGTGTAATTGTTTACCATGCCACGAAACTGTAAAATACATGTAAGAAAGACTTGTATTTTTCTTCTAAATCATTCAGCATACATTTCTTAAAGATCAAATGCTTCCTCTTTTTCCTAACAGTACCTTTTCACATAAATGTAGTAGGGTTATGTATCACTATTTATTAGAAAAATCAGATCATTAATAAAATTTGCTGTTTCAACTTAAATTACACCTTAGAAATCTCTATATGTCGATAATATTTTAATGATTACATGATTCTAGTACTTTTTAAAAACTATTTAAAAATAACATTTTTGTCTATGTATCTTTGCATTGTTGGTCTTTTTATTCTAAGAGGAGAGCAAGAAATATACATACATATATATGTATATATATATATATATATACACACCTTTAATGAGAGGAAACAATTATCAAAGGGTGAAAAGGATAAATGGACAGACATAAATTGTGTATGTATTAGAAGCTTTATGAATATGGAAAATATTGTGGAAAAATTGAATATCCACCATTAATGATTTGAATAGCTAACTAAGCATAACAAAGTTTTTGGTAGTGATTAAAATTATAGTCTACAAATATTGTTGGATATAAATAATTGATTTAACTATATACTTATATTTTAGATAGTCATGTTTAAATGAATCTTTATTCATCTCCTTATATTATTTCATAAACATACTATCAATAGATACATGTATTGATAGAAGTTACTAATTTTTTAAAAAGTGTATTGTAAGTTATAAATATTTTATATATTTTACAGATAACTTTGCACTAGTTTTTCAAAACATGAGAAAAACAATAAAAGGGGTTAGAAATAATACATGAAATAAACTGTAAATTATCTCCTTATACCTTATACTATACTATTTTAGCACTTAGGCACCCATAAAAGAAAAATGATGATTGTCAATAGTGAGATATATATATATATATCTCCAAGACAGTGGACAATATGTCTTGGAGACATAGTGTGGAAAACAACAATACTAAAAATTGTGGGCTAGTAAGTACTGGGGCTACCAAGACTTTATATGTGTATATCAGGGACCCTTTGAAAGTGAATCATCAATAAATTATTAATCAGATAAAATAAATAAAGAGAATAAGTCTGGTCTATTGTAGTTATTTCAATGGAAATTTTACATATGCACACAAATAAATGTTGCTTTTAATTATTCTATATTCCTCCCTGTTATTTCCCCATGTATTTAATACAATTGTAATAATATTATTTTTTATTTAATATTATTTAACACTTTATTATGATATATTAAAGTATACAGAGAAGTGAACCCATTAGAAGTGAACACTAATGTAGGTATGATTCTATATCTTACTTAGATTAATATGGAAATACCTATGTAAAAATTTCACTTTTCAAACATTGTGTCTCCATTAAATATTTAATAGCAGAGAAAATATTTAGAAAAATATGGTGGTTATTGTAGTCACTATACTTTTTTTTTTTGAGACAAGGTCTTACTTTGTTGCCCTGATTACAGTGTCTTAATGTCATGGCTCACAGCAACCTCTAACTCTTGGACTCAAGCGATTCTGTCACCCCAGCCTCCCAAGTACCTGGGACTACAGGCACCCGCCATAGTGCCCTGCTGTTTTTAGAGGTGGGGTCTTGCTCTGACTCAGGATGGTCTTGAATCGGTGAGATCAGGCAATCCACCTGCCTCAGCCTCCCAGAGTGCAGGGATTATAGGCATGAGCCACCACAGCTGGCCATCACTATACTTTTTTCTGAATATTTTTATAATCGATTAGAAAATTAAAATGAAAATTGAAAACTAAAATATGCTACATGAATTAAAGGTGATATCAAAGAGAAATTAAAATATTTATAGTACTGTAGGATATTCAAAAATCAGGATATTATCTGAAATATTTGATTTTTGTTATTAAATAAAATATTTTCCAGAAAAGGGTGTTCAAATTACTTTACATGTTCAAATACTAACATCACAATAATAATAATTTAGATTTATTGTTCTATACACACCTGCCCTAATTCCTGCCACATTATTTAGTACTAAACTATATACACACACACACACACACACACACACATCTGATAATTACATATCACACACATATATTAAATGAATATCTTCTTGTCAACAATTTAATTTTCAAATTGAAAGCTCCCCATGCCTATTTTCTAGTGCAATATAGCAAAAAAAAAGTACATAGTACTATGTTAAAATATTAGAAATATTAGATTACTTTGCTGTGTACACCATTAATTTTTTTTAATTTTTTGTTTGCTTGTTTATTTATTTATTTATTTGGCCAGGGTCAGGTTTGAACCTCCCACCTCGATATATGGTGCCATACCCTATTCCTTTGAGCCACAGGTGCTGCCCCACCATTAATTTTGAATGTATTTAGAATGATAGTAATTAAAAGAAAAATCTATTTCACAACAACCTAAATACAAATAAGAATCTTACAGATGAATCCAATGTTCATAATTTTTCTATAGGATCAGCAAAACAAAATGAAGTAGATAACACATTGCTATCATCTATTATTAAATAAAACTCACATTAAATCACTTTACTTGGACATACATAATTCTTTTTCAGGTCTCAGTGAATGATCTAGACTTCCCTCTCTATGTCAAACTTAAATAAACATATAGGAAGCATAGCAAATCTTAGAATACTTTTTTTTTGTTTTGGAGATAGAATCCCACTACATCACTCTCAGTAGAGTGCTGTGGCATCACAGCTCACAGCACCCTCAAACTCTTGGGCTTAAACAATTCTCTTGCCTCAGCATCCTAAGTCCTGGGACTACAGGCGCCCGTCACGACACCCGGATATTTTTTTGTTGTAGTTGTCCTTGTTTTTTGGCAGGTCCAGGCTGGGTTCGAACCTGTCAGCCTCAGGTGTCTGTGGGCAGCACCCTAGCTCCTGAGCTACTGGTGCCAAGCCTTTTAGATTACGTTTTAGAAATGCTGTCACTTCCAATAGTATTATTATCATATATCTTGCTATAATTTTTTTAATAAAAAAATTATTTATGTATAAATCCATACAAAATAATCAAAAAACTTAAAGTATATCTGTGATGGTTAATTTTATTTGTCAACTTAGCTGGATCCAGTGATGCTCAGATATTTGGTAATATATTATTGTGGAGGTGTCCACAAAGTGACTTCTGAGTGAGGTGAATATTTGAATCAGTTGACTAAGTAAAGCTAGTTCCATTACCATCAGCAACACGGGCATGCTTCCTCCCATTCTTTGAAGCTACAACACTCTCACAAGATTTGGAGAAAAACCCCTGGTATTCTTTCCAGATGATTATATGTTTTCTTGATAAGCAGTTACTGGCCTATTATTGGGACTTCAAGACTGAACATTTTAAAAGGGGATATCAATGCTCTATGTGCCTGGAGCTCCTCATTATGTACCGAATATTATGTGACCCACCAGGCCGTAAACTTGAGCAGACACAGCAGCATTTTTTCAGCCACTGGAGGCTGTGTGTAGGAGATGTGTCCTGAATGGTCCCTAAAGGCACAAGTTGTATAAAGAAGTAACAATAAATCCATGGTCCACACTCCTACTACACTGCCTCTTTCTATGGCCTCATGGGGCAGACCCTGTAATAATTTCACTGAAAAAGAAGGTCCAGGCCCATTTTACAGATGGTTGTGGACAATATGCACTCACCGACTGAGAGTAGACGGCTACAGTAGTGTAGCCCTGTCTGTGACATCCAGCCCTGCTGAGGCCACCCATTCCTGAGCATACTCATAAGAAACAAATATTTTCATGTTGTTTTCCAGTTTAAAGAGTTGTTTCCAGATAATTTTCCTCTATATTTTCTTGTTGCCAACTGTCCAATCATGTTCTTTCGAAAACAACATGAAAATATTTATTTCTTCTGTGTATGCTCAGGAATGGGTGGCCTCCGCAGAGCAGGATGTTAGTAATCAAGAGGCCAGGATGAAGTTTTATATGGATTCTACTCAGCTTCTTTCCCAAACTACCACTGCCTTCACCCAATGGGCTCATGAAGAAAGTGGCCATGGTACCAAAGGTGATGCTCGAGCACTTTTCATTCACCAACGCCAACATGGTGACAGCCAGTGCTGAAGGCCCCTTCTGCCAGAAGCTGAAACCAGTATGTGTCCCCTAATACAGCCCCGTCCCCCAGGCAATTAGTCAGCTACTGGTGCCGGGTTGATTGCAATGGATGGTTTCTATGATGGAAGGGGCAATGTTTCATCTTTAATTGGAATAGGTAATTACCATGGATATAGATTTTATTTTTCTGTATTCAATGCTTCATCCAAAATTACCATCTCTAACTTACAAAGTTAAGCATCTTATAGCATCCCATGGAGCACTATTTTTGACCAAGCAGCTCAGTTCACAGCAAAAGAATTACAGAAATGGGCCCATGTCCGTGAAATTCACTGATACTACCATGTTCCTTAACATCTTAAAGCAGCTGGTTTGAAAGAATGATGACTGGCCTCTTGAAGACTCAGATAAGACACCAGCTGGTTGTCAATACCTTGCAGGGCTACAGCAAAGATTCTTAGAAAGATGTTATGCTTTGAATTCATGTCCAATATACAATACAGTTCTCCCAAAGCCAAGATTCTTGAGTCCAGGAATCGAGGTCTGGAAACGAGAGTGAAGAATTCATTGTTACCCACTAAAACAGATTTGCTTCATGTTCCCATTACCTTTGCTCTGCTGGCCTGGAGATTCAAAGAGAGTAAAGCTTTCACCAGGAGACACAGCAAAGATGTCATTAAACTAGAAGTTAAGAATGGTGGCCAGACACCTTGGAGTCTATATCATCTGGATGATGAATAGGCAAAGAAGAGAGGGACAGTGCTGGGGTGATTGACCCCAGCTGCTAAGGGAAACTGAGCTGCTATTTCACACTGGAGATTAGGAAGGATGTGTCTGGAGCAGCGGAGTCCCTTTGGGGCATCTCTTTATGTTCCCCTTCCCTGTATGTCAGGTCAACAGAAAACCACAACAACCTAATCCTGGTGGGACCAAGAATGATCCAAATA
>CAUYON010014258.1:0-15369 GCA_963573935.1 Arctocebus calabarensis | reverse complement strand
GATCTGAGAAATACAGTAGAATCCCTCAGTAACAGAATGGAGCAAGCATAAGAAAGGATTTCTGACATGGAAGACAAAGCTTTGAAACGCTCCCAAACTTCCAAAGAGGTAGAGAAATGGAAGGCAAAAATGGATCATTCTGTTAGACAGCTCTGGGATAACTCAAAGAAAACCAATATTCACCTTATAGGGATACCTGAAAACAATGAAGTGGCGTCTCAAGGTACAGAGTCTCTTCTTTATGAGATTATGAAAGAGAATTTTCCAGACATGCCAAGAGATTCTGAAATTCAGATAGCAGACAGTTTCAGAACCCCAGCACGACTCAACCCAAATAAGACATCCTCCAGGCACATCATAATTAAGTTCACAAAAGTTAACATGAAAGAGGAAATTCTGAAAGCAGCCAGATGTAAGAAATCCATTACCTACAAGGGGAAGAATATTAGAATAATTGCAGATCTCTCTGATCAAACCTTTCAAGATAAAAGTTCATACCAAGATACATTGTTTTAAAAATGTCTCTGCAGTGACTAGGCTTATAGTTACTTTTCTATATCAGTTAATATAACTTCAGATGGCAAGTGGTTTCACCCAAATGTATATTTTTATAATAAACTGTTTCATATATTAACCTCTATGCAGTTACTGATGTTACACATTTTACAAATAGATGATCATCATAGTTTATTGATCTACATTAATCAATACTAATCTCTCAGACAAATTTATGTTTACATTGACCAAAAATTGTCATTATGTGCCTGTTAGGTGCCATATGTAAACTGAATTAAGAAGTAAATGAAAAATAAATAGCATTTTATATTACTTTTAAGACTTCCATCCTTAATGCTCTATCCCATTTTTACTCTTAACAAATTGTTATAATAGCTAACCCATCAACGATTTGTTCATAAGTGAAATAAAATATGAAAAATTTCTAGGTGGCACCTGTGGCTCAAAGGAGTAGGGCACTGACCCCATATACTTGAGGTGGCAGTTTCAAACCTGGCCCTGGCCAAAAACTGCAAAAAAAAAAAAAAAAATTCTATAACAATATCTGACACATAAAGGGAGTTATAAAATAAGATCCTTACCTCCTACAATTTTTGGCTTTTAAGATGAGGCTACTAAGAATTTCATCAAATCCATTGTGCATGTGTGTACATATATAAAATACTAGAGATGTTTGGTATTCAAATCAAAGACTGAAAACTACCTTGTGTCGTGATGTGTATAAATATATATAACTGAAAAGTTATACAAGAGCACTTGATTAAAAAAGTTACTCTTTTTTCTACCCCTATACAAAGCACTGCCCTTATAATTGCTGGGGTATGGGAGGAAGAGGAAGGATTTTTCTGTTTTAGACTAGGAATTTCATTTTCTTTTTTTTTTCTTTTCTCTGCTCCCATCATCTCTGCCATCACACTGTACACACACTCGTTCAGCATCCTGTACAGTCTGCACAGGTCTTACTTTATTCTTAATACTTAATAGTCATCTTTCTTACTAGTAATTAGCACAAGTAAGTGTTGAAATAGCAACTGTATATCTTGAGATAAGTTTTGAGATTACTGTTTTATATTAATCAACTTCAAAATTAATATGTTGACTCATCCGAAATTGCTGATATTAAGTCATATTGAACCTTCAGAAAAGATCAAACTAATATCTTGGTCTTATCCGAGATATCTGGCTCTTTCTCTGTCCGTCAGCAGCCCCCTACCTCTGAAAAGTCCCTGGAGTGCAGTGGGCTGCTATTGCGGTCAGGGTGCTGCTTTTACTTACTTCGGTGTGTTGGACTGTGGCCTCCATTTTCTTTTACCTCACATTGCTTAGTGTTCTCTTTTAATCCACTTAAAGACATTCTCCTTTCTTTACTGTGACTAAACACACTTAGACTTTTTTTTCTTGGGTTTAAACATACACACAAAAACAGAAACTTGACTTGAAATAAGTTTTGTTTTATACCCATAAAAATAACTAAGATAAGGAAATGCTGAAGGTATCAGTCTCCGCTTGGAATGGGAAAGGAAATTAAAAAGCCGGAGGCAAAATAACTGTATCTCAAAAGGAATCTTGTCGTGGATGATTTCTAAACAATACTTAAAATATATAGGAAATGATATTTCTGGTCATGCTTTACCTCCCATCAACTTGGCAGTTGCTCGTATACATGAGACAGAGCAGGGTGGTAGGGGGAATTCGGTGGTCTCAATAAACCAATGCTCTCTAAACCCCTTCAGGTGATGAACAATTTTTTTTCCACCAACCATTTCTGGACCAGAAATGTTTTGTAAGATATGCTGAAATAGAAGTACTATCAATATGAGCAATAAAAAGACCTTTGAATTATAAGTTCAAATTTTTGCTATTTAATTCCATAGGCATAAAGTTTCATAAATTCAATAAATATGAACAGAACAGATATAACAATAGGAAAAGAAATAATCATGTAACTGTGTGTTATATGTTACAAATAATGCATTGTATTAATATAGAGAATCACTAGTATATTTACTTTTGTGTAATTGTAATTAAACAGTTATGAAGAGAATAAGACTTCTTCCTTGTCAACACACGTATGTACGTTTTGCATGGTCTGTCTCATGTAGATAGGTAATGTGACAAATGAGCTTGCTTCCTGTGTATAAATATAAACTTAGTTGGATTGATGAGAATGCTGTTTACAAAATGGCATATTCTATATTGTTTTGAAAGTTTTGTGACACTCTGAGAAACAACTATCATAAATATTCCTAAAGGATGAAATTTAGATTAAAAGAAATTTGGAAATTCCAGAATATATCTTTATAACTTTTATACATAAGGAAGCAAGTGATTCTATATTTAGTATTTTATTTGGGGAATTTTTTTAATTTTAACATATTATGGGAGTACACATGTTTTTGGTTACATATATCAATTGTGTCATTCTAGAGTTGGGGTTAGAAGTGTTTGCTTCACCTGGATAGTGTTCATTGTACCTGTTAGGTAGGTTTTTGCCCATCCCCTTCTCACGCTCTCCTCTGCTGGATTTCCACTGAGTTTTACTTTGCTCTGTGCACATATATGTTCATCAATTAGTAGTGAGTACATGTGGTGTTTGTTTTTCTGGTCTTTAGATACTTCACTTAGGAGAATGGTCTCCAGTTCAACTGGATTGTTGCAAAGGTACTAATTTATCTTTTTCATGGCTGAGTAGTACTTCACGGGACATATACACCACATGTTATTAATCCTCTCATGAACTGACAGGCACCTGGGTTGATTGTACATCTTTGCAATTATGAAGTGTGCTATAATAAACATTCAAGGGCAGGTTTCCTTTTGATAAAGTGACTTATTTCCCTTTGAATATATATCCACCTGTGGGATTGCTGGGTCAAATGGTAGGTTTACTTGCAGTGCTTTAAGGATTCTCCATATTGTTTTCCAGAGAGGTTGTACTGTTTGCAGTCTCACCAACAGCATGTAAGCATTCCTTTGTTTATGCATTCATAACAGCATATATTGTTTTTGGACTTTTTAATAAAAGCTGTTCTAAGTGGGGTAAGGTGATATCTCATTGTTTTGTTAATTTGCATTTCCCTCATAATTTATGATTTTGAGCATTTTTTCAGATGTTTATTGGCCATGTGTCCATTTTCTTTTGAAAAGTTTCCATTCATGTCTTCTGTCTACCTTTTAAGGGGGTTGTTGACTTTTTCCTTCAGGTTTGCATGAGTTCTTTGTACATTCTGGTTATTAGCCCTTTATTAGATATATGGATTACAAATATTTTCTCCCATTCTGTAGGTTGCTTCTTTGCTCTATTGATTATTAGCTATGTAGAACTGTGGCTTTTTGTTGTTGTTGTTGTTTTCCAAGACACAGTCTCACTGTGTCACCCTGGGTAGAGTGCTGTGGCATCATAATTCAGAGCAACCTCAAATTTTAATGCTTAAGTGATTGTCTTGCCTCAGCCTTCCAAATACCTAGGACTACAGGCACCTGCCACAACACCTGGCTATTTTCCTGTTGTTGTTGTAGTTGTCATTGTTGTTTGGCAGGTTTGAACCGACCAGCTCCAGTGTATGTGGCCAGAGCCCTAGTTGCTGAGCTACAGGCACCGAGTCTTGTGTAGAAGCTTTTTAATTAATCAACTACCATTTCTTTTTATTTTTGTTGTTGCTATAATTGCCACAGAGGTCTTCATAAATTCTCTGCCTAAGACAATATCCAGAGGAGTTTTTTTTTTTTTTTCACATTGTCTTCTATAATTCTTATGGTTTCATACCTAACATTTATCTTTTTTTATTCATCTTGAAATAATTTTTGTGAGTGGTCAGAGGTAATGGATCCTGTTTAATTTTTCTCCATGTAGCTATACAATTTTCTGAGCACCCTTTTTTGAATAGGACATCTGTTCCACAGTGTATATTGTCTGGTTTGTCAAGGATTAGTGGCTATACGGGATGGTTTTATATCTGGATTCTCTGTTCTGTTCCCATGGTCTATGTCTTTATTTTTGTGGCTATATTATACTTTTTTGGTTACTAGAGCATAGTAACACTATAGTTTGCAGTATAGTGAACTATGGTACACACTATAGTTTGTAGCTTGCTAAGGTGATGCCTCCAGATTTGTTCTTTTGGTTTAAAATTGCATTAGCTATTCAGGCTCTTTTCTTGTTCTAAACAAACTATAGAATTGTTCTTTTTAGATCTGTGAACTATCATGTTGGTATTTTGATGGGATTACATTGAGTGTGAAAATAAGTATGGGTAATGTAACAATGTGGATTCTCCGACCCATGAGCATGGTTTCTCCATCTGTTTTGTGTTCTCTGTAATTTCTGTCCTCAGGGTTTAGTAGTTCTTTTTGCAGAAATCTTTTGCCTTCTGGATTAAGTAGACTCTTAGGTATTTTATTTTTCTTGCATGTATTATGAATGGTATTGAATTTTTAATTTGACTTTTACTGGTATATAGGAAAACTACTGATTTTGACTTTATACCCTGAGACTTTGCTGGATTTATTTATTATTTCCAGGAGTCTCTTGGAGGAGTACTGGGGTTGTCCAGATATGGTATGTAAGAAGCAAAATTCCTTGCTGACTTTCTTTACTATTGTTGGTTTAAAGACAATTTTTTTTTTTTTTTTGGATATGAGAGCTTTCTGTTTGTGTGGAATATTTTTCGATCCTTTCACTTTTTTGCCTTTGTGCATCATTGTGGTTTCAATGTGTGCTCTGGAGATAGCAGATAGTTGGGTTATATTTTTTCATACATTGAGCCAGGTTTTGTCTTTTGAGTGGTACATTCAAACCATTAACAATAAGAGGTAGAACTTAGATGTGGGATGCTGTTCTGTTTCTCATGTTGGGTAGTATCTTAATTCTTTATTTCCCTTCCTGTGCTATTGTTTCATAAGTGTTGTGAGCTTTATCTTTTATTCCTGGTTTTACACTAGGTGCTGTCTACTGTGCTGATCCACGTGTAATGCAGTTCTGAGTATTTCCTACAGGGAAGGTGTGGTCATGACAAATTTTCTTAGTGTTTGCTTGTCTAGAAAAGAGTTACATTCTTTTGAGACGCAGAAAAATCTACATTTTACATAACATAGTAGTGTTACATTCCAACAATACTATTGGAAGAGAAAAAGGGAAGGGAAGGAAGCATCAATTATGTAGATGTCCTGTGTAGGTGGAAGAATGTCTGGTCTTTTGTATGTGCCTATCTCCAGTTTTTATAAAGGTAAATTTGTAATTTAGTATTTGTGTGGAATAAAAGAGACTGTGGTTTTAGGTGATAGACATAGCTACAATATACATGTCCTTGCATATGGGAGGTGAGCAAGGAATTTCCTTAATGATCTGGTGGGCCATTTCTTCACAGGTGACTTTACTTTCTCTTTTACAGGAGTTGAGGGTGGGGTCACCCTGACATTTTTATTTTCTTCTTGTAATTTACATTAACTGAAAGTGCAGCAAAATCATGTAACAGAAATAATATTTTATAATAAAGTATCGAATATCTCATGCAATTTATTGAAAACTATACTGAAATTGAAAAACAGAATTGTTGTAGGGGTACTTGAGACATGGTTTCTGCTGAATGCATATCACTTTTGCACCATAGTAGTCATAAAATCTTAAATCAGACAATCTTAAGTCAGCTACCACCTGCATAATGATAAGCACAGACTGTCTCTTCAGTACTTAGTCTAACATAATCTGGCCCAGTTGCATCCAATTGCAGAACATTTGTGGAAGGTTGGGAAAGACTTTTGTTGTTTTATGATTGGTGTAACTGATAGGGTTTGAGGGTTTCAGGTTAAAGTTTCTCTGGCCTGAGGTGCCTATTGCACTGGGAAATAAAACAAATAAATAAAAATGCATTATTTATACCTATGAAAAGATATATATCGAGTTTGGATAATCGAACTCTGAGTCTTCCGGAACTAAACTAATGTATCACTTGGGCTTTATATTTGAGTCAATACAATGTCTTTTGCCTTTAATCACTTTTATTTCTAATGTTCACATTATCCATTCCAAGTCAATGCTATTTGTAATGCTAATTTAAAATCCATTTCAGACCATCACTTCACATATTATCAGCTGTCACAAATTACACCACTTCCATTCTTCACCCTTATCAAGATATCTAGTTTCTTGAGCCTACTGCTGTAGCAGATAGTAACTCTCCAAAGATATCTGCCAAGTTAGTGAATCAAAGTAAGAGTTACTGATATAACTCTTCTATTAATATTTAAGACATCTTCTCTCTTCAGTATTTTCTCTGACTCATTCATATATGACTCTGTGGAGTATTTTCTTGGTAGTACCTTATACTCCATTATTCCACTGTCTTTCATCTCATCCACTAGGTAAAAGAGTGAGTTTTTGTAGGTCTAACTGTCCTGCCTTCTTGGGTGAGGACAAAATTGGCTGCTGAGTACAATAGAACCATCCCTCCTACTTTCCCCCAAAATAAATTCTGTCAAAAAGGCACTCTCTGATTCCTACCTGCACTCCTAAAAAAATTTAACTTTATCACACCATGCTTTCCTTCTCCCTTATATTATAAGGAAAGAGATGATTACTATTCTTTGTAAAGCTTATTCTTTCATCTGAATCCTGGAAATATGGATTTTATAACTGTGCAGCTGGGCTGCAACTTTTTGGTATCCCTTCCTCACACCATAACCTCAGTGTTTTTACTTTCACTTTCTCATGACCATGGTAGTTGCAAGAAGAAGAAAAAGAGTGTTCGCTTTGGCAGCACATATACTAAAATTGGAACGATACAGAGAAGATTAGCATGACCCCTGCACAAAGATAACACACAAATTTGTGAAGCATTCCATATTTTTAGCTCAACTCCTCCAAGGAACGACAAGGCAGATACTGCACAAGATCCCTTGCATAGGCAAATGGCTGAGATTCTGAATTCAGAATCTGGATTGCAAATAAGATCAGCAGAATGGAAGAAAAGATAGAATTAGAATTTCAAGCAATAATTCAAAAGATGACCCAAAAGATGTCTCAAGAATTCATGAATTCAAAGACAAAGTGACCAAAGATTTTGACACATTGAGACAAGAAGTTGCAGCCCTCAAAGATCTGAGAAGTGCAGTAGAATCCCTCAGTAACAAAATGGAGCAAGCAGAAGAAAGGATTTCTGACGTGGAAGACAAAGCTTTCGAGTGCTCTCAAACCTCCAAAGAGCAAGAGAAATGGAAGGCAAAAACAGATCACTCTCTCAGAGAGCTCTGGGATAACTTGAAGAAAACCAATATTCACCTCATAGGGATCCCTGAAAGTCATGAAACGGCTTCACAAGACACAGAGTCTATTATTCATGAGATTATGAAAGAGAACTTTCCAGACATGCCAAGAGATTCTGAAATTCAGATAGCAGACAGTTTCGGAACCCCAGCATGACTCAACCCGAATAAGACATCCCCCAGGCACATCTTAATTAAGTTCATTAAAGTAAATATGAAAGAGAAAATTTTGAAAGCAACCAGATGCAAGAAATCGATAACCTACAAGGGGAAGAATATTAGAATAATTGCAGATCTCTCTGATCAAACCTTTCAAGCTAGAAGAGAATGGTCATTGACTTTTAATTTCCTAAAACAAAATAACTTTCAACCCGGGATCCTGTATCCAGCCAAACTGAGTTTTATTTATGACAGAGAAATTAAATACTTTAATGACATCCACATGTTGAAGAAATTTGCTATAACCAAATGAGTTATACAGGATATTCTCAGACCTATCCTTCATAATGACCAGCATAATCCCCCAACACAAAAGTAAACTCATCCAGAAACTTTTTATCAAATTCCAACTTCCACAACGAAAGGATTAGAATTGTCCACTAGATTTTCTGATTTATCAATATTTTCAATTAATGTGAGTGGTTTAAATTGTCCTCTAAAGAGGCATAGATTGGCTGACTGGATACAAAAATTCAGGCCAGATATATGTTGAATAAAAGAACCTCATCTTACCTTAAAAGATAAATTTAGACTCAAGGTGAAGGGATGGTCATCTATATTCCAGGCAAATGGAAAACAGAAAAAAGCAGGTGTTGCACTCTTATTTGCAGATACGATGGGCTTTAAATGAATAAAAGTAAGGAAGGATAAAGATGGACATTTCATATTTGTTAAAGGTTCTACTCAATATGAGATTTCAATTATTAATATTTATGCACTCAACCAGAATGCTCCTCAATTTATAAGGAAAACTCTAATAGACATGAGTAACTTGATTTCCTCCAGCTCCATAGTAGTTGGAGATTATAATACTCCTTTAGCAGTTTTGGATAGATACTCTAAGAAGAAGCTAAGTAAAGAAATTTTAGATTTAAACTTAACCATTCAACATCTGGATTTAACAGACATCTACAGAAAATTTCATCCTAATAAAATTGAATACACATTCTTCTCATCAGCCCATGGAACATACTCCAAAATTGATCACATCTTAGGTCACAAATCTAACCTCAGCAAATTTAAAAGAATAGAATTATTCCTTACATCTTCTTGGACCACCATGCAATAAAGTTTACCTCAATAAACAACAGGAATCTGAAACCTCATAGAAAAACATGGAAGCTAAATAACCTTATGCTGAAGGATAGATGGGTTATAGATGAGATTAAGAAGGAAATTAACAAATTTTTGGAACAAAATGACAATGAAAGCACAAATTATCAGAACCTCTGGGATACTGCAAAGGCAATCCTAAGAGGGAAATTTAAAGCACTGCAAGCCTTCCTCAAGAAAACAGAAAGGGAGGAAGTTAACAACTTAATGGCACATCTCAAGCAACTGTAGAAGGAAGACCATTCCAACCCCTAACCCAGCAGAAGAAAAGAAATAACCAAAATTAGAGCAGAATTAAATGAAATTGAAAACAAGAGAATTATACAACAGATCAATAAGTCAAAAAGTTGTTTTTTTGAAAAGGTCAATAAGATAACACTTTGGCTAACTTAACCAGGAAAAAAAGACTAAAATCTCTATTTTCTTCAATCAGAAATGGTAAAGACAAAATAACAACAAACCCCTCAGAAATCCAAAAAATCCTCAATGAATACTACAAGAAACTTTACTCTCAGAAATATGAAAATCTGAACGAAATTGACCAAAACTGTGCCAATCACTGGGAAAGTGTTCATTGTACCTGGCAGGTAAGTTTTCATCCCTCATCCCATTCCTGTCCTACTCTTTTCTTTGTTTCCAATGTTCTTTATGTCTCTTTGTTCCCATGTGTACCTATCATTTAGCTCCTCCTTATTAGTGAGAACAAGTGCTTGTTTTTCCATTCCTGAAATACTTCACTGAGAATAATGAACTCCAGATCCATCCAGGTTGCTGAAAAAAAACATTATTTCATTCATTTTTATGGCTGAGTAGTACTCTATGGAGTATACATATATATAACATGCATGTTTTTACCACTATTTTTAATCCAATCATGAATTGATGGACACTCAGTTTGCTTTAATATCTTTCCAATTGTGAATTGTGCTGTAATAAACATTAAGGCCCAACTGTGTTTTTTGTAAAATGAGTTCTTTTCTTTTGGGTAGGTGATCAAAGTAAATAGACTCAGGTCTGGTAGGTTTTAGAGGACTCTCAGGAGGCAAAATGGGGACCAAAGACCCCATAATTGGCGGGGGGGGGCATCTCCAGAGAAAGGGAAAATTAAAAAGTAAGCGGAAGGAGTCGGAACAAAGAAAAGTCAGCTAATTTACCTTTATGCTAGCCATTGCTAAATTTCTTACCTGAACAAGTTTCCAGCCTTTCTTGAATCTCTGACCTGTTGGGGATACAGCTTACACCAATACACTGCAGAGTCTGTGAACACTTTGAGAAAGGTAATGGTCATAAAAGAGATTATGACAAGACCTAGAATAGATACACCTTCTAGGTCATTTCCTGTCCTTTAAACAAGCAAAGCAGATATCCATTCTGGAGATTTGCATTTGACTGGGGCAGAGACCAAGGGAATAGCTCAAGCCCTGAGATATGGACAGGAAAGCTTAACATCCCTTATCGCAGAGGAAAATCCTCTGTGGTGGTGATAAGAGGAAAATGCCTCTCTCCCACTAATCCCTCAGAAGAGATTAACACCAGTGGTGTTTTATTCCACAATGAACTATTGGAGCTTAACACCCCCCTAGGAATCTGTGTGTGTGACTTCAGACAGGATGTTTCCCCTATACAAGGCTCAAGTTTCAGATGCTCCAAAACTGCTCAAATCCTTAAGGTTAATAATGGTAACAATAGGAGCTGATATGTTCACTCAGAGAAACTGCTGGTGTCTTTATTCCCTCCCTCAGTTTACCACCTGGGAAGGTAGGTTTCAATAAAAGTTGTGTGGAGCAAAGACTCAGGCCCACTTGCCAGAGCCCACAAACAGGCAATGGTTCGCTGCACTCCCACCTTTAAAAATTCTATTCTGTGTCTTGTGTCTCTTCCTTGATTGTAGTTCCTAACTTTCTTCAGTCGGTCATGCCAGTTCCACAGGTCTTTTAGGACCCTGCCCCCAGGGTGGGACCACAGCAATGCTCCATACTGTTTTCCCTAGGGGTTGTACTAGTTTGCAGTCCCAGCGTATAAACTTCTGTGCATCTGTGGCAGCATCTGTTGTCTTTTGCCTTTTTAATACTGATCATTCTGACAGGAGTATGGCGGTATCTTATTGTGGGTTTAATTTGCATTCCCTGATGATGAGTGATGTCAAAGATTTTTTCATATATTTGTAGGCTATTTGTAGGATATCTTCTTTGGAAAAATTTCTATTCATGTCTTTTGCCAACTTTTTGGTGGGGTTCCTTTTGTCTTGCTAATTTGTTTGACTTCCTTGTAGTTTCTGGATATTAGTTCTTTATCAGATGTATAGTTTGTGAATATATTTTCCTATTCTGTAGGTTTTCACTCTGTTGATTATTTCCTTTGTTGTGCAGAAGCTTTTAATGTAGTTAAGTCCCATTTGTTTATTTTTGTTACTGTATTTGCCTTTGGGGTCTTAGTCATAAATTCTTTGCCTAAGTCTATGTCTAGAAAAGTTTTCATACATTTTCTTCTAAAATTTTTATTCTCTCATGCCTTATATTTGTCTTTAATCCATTTTTAATTAATTTTTATATGTGAGAGCTGGGAGTGCTGCTTTATTCTTCAGCAGGTGGCTATTCAATTTTCCTAGCACCATTTATTGAATAGGGCATCCTTCTCCAGTAAGCTGTGAGCTAGTTACATATACGATTTTCAGGAACTTAATAAATGTCACTGATCATTGTTTTAAGAAAAGGGGTAATTATTCATCACTTGCACCATAACCTAGCATACTCTAGCCCATTCAGATTAACACAGTCATACAGATGGAGATTAAAGGATATAGAGATATATGAATGCCATGCTAAAAATACTTCAGAATATTAATTAATGTTGTCAGTGTTGTTTGATTTTAAAATTGCAGAAGATCCAGACTTTGGGGTTGAGTTTAGTCATGTTACTGTAATTAATACTTTAAAAATCATGTTAAGCTATATTAACTCAAATATTCTATATTACATGAACATACCAGCTAAGATATATTTTGAATGTCTTTGTTTTATTCTCTGCATTTATGGCTCTGAGGATGAATCAAAATAAATTTTAATGATAATGTTAGAAGTTTTATGTGTAGAGTCACATAAAATCTTTAATCTGTATGGAAAAGCAGCATATGAGTTAAATAGTCTATGAGAGTTCTGTTAAAAGCATATATTACAGAGCATCATGATGCAAATTTTGTAATCTATTTAATTGGGCTTTTGTATTGGCTGATTGATAAATCCTAAGTTGGCTAAACTTAGTAAATTGTGATGAGTCATTTGGAATAAAGTATATTGAGGTTAATTTATAACAACAGTTTTGGAGATTGAATTTTGTTTCACTTATTATATAGTGATTTCATCTTTTAAAATTTATGCATTAATGGTAGTCAAGAAAAAAACAATGGCACCTTCATAGACAATTAAATAGGAGATCAAAAATTTTGTGAATAAATGACCATTGTTTCTCACAATGCTACATTTTCTTCATATTTATACAAATTAAATCTCTTTGGCATAGATATTAAGCATATCACATGAGTTTCATGTTCATTGTAAGAAACATACTTCTCAAAATTTAGCTATATTATCTTTAATCAGGAATAATTTTCTACATTCTAATTTTCTTTATTCCAATAATGAATACTTCTAAAAAGACAAATTTCAAAGATCTTCAAGATCTTAAGGTTATGTAAAGCCTAATAAGAATGAGAATGTGGAGTTTATCAACTCACATATGATTGCTCAAAATTATTAAATATTTTCTAGTAAATTAATTGAAGAGGGATTAGAAGAAGAATATATTTTACTGCTTCCACACAGTTAAGCTTATCATTTCTTTAGGAAACTATTAATTTTTTTTGTTTTTGCAATTCACAAGGCTGAATTTTCTCTTTCTAGCTTAGCTTTCAAATGGAGTGAATTTTTCTTTTGGAATGTAGAATTATTCCTTCTTCTCAGTTTCCTGGTGCTTTAATACCAACATCTAATGGCTGGATTCTAAAAATAGTTTCTTTAGATGGACCATAAACCTCTGGTTGATTAGGTCTCAATTAAGTTTGAAAATAAATTTCAGCGGGAATCTAGTGAAAGCTATGGCACTTCTCTTTCTCCAGCCCCTCACACCATCAGCCTCTACTGATTCCCACCTGACTCTCCTGCTTTAAACTGGGCCCAGCGCTGCTCCAACCTCAGTGTTGAGATTAGTCCCGAGACCAAACCCAACGAATATATTTACTTCCACCTCATAGCTTTTTCCCTTGGTTTTGGGATTTCATTTGCTTGTTTTTGTGGAGTGACTTTAATTTTTTCCTTAATTTCTAAGAATAAGGCAAAATTATTAAAAGCATATTTTATATTTCATTCAGTTATTTCTGTTTTATCTTCTTAATTATATGTATTTGAGATGTACAAGATTATGTTTTGATAAACATATACATAACGAAATGATTACTACGGTAAATTACCAGTACACAAAATAATTTTATTAAGTATAATCATAATGCTGCATATTAGATGTCTAGACTTACAAAGTCTACATAACTGCAACTTTATACACTTTGACTAATATCTCCTCATTCCCCACTTCTGTAGCCACCACTCTACCCTACACTTTTATGTGTTGACTTTTTCAGATTCTTAATAGGTAATATAAGACATATTACAATGTCTAACTGTTGAAAAAAATGTTTATTAGGTGAAGGTATACTCCATTACCTAGCATTATGTCACATTGTAAGTTATATGGTATTCTGAGAGCTGGGTTTACTTTAATTACATTCGATTACTATTTCACTGGATAATTTAACTCATTGAGTCCAGTTTATACAAATTATTAATTGGATACATTTTATGTGCTGGGTTTGTATGCAGATGCAAAAGCTCCTTACTATTTTCTGGGAACTTGAATAATAAACAGTTTTCTGTGGTAATATAAAATTTCAATTGAATAAAAAATGTGGCTCAGTATGCCCATGAACAGTTAGTCTGAACACCTGCTTTTCCTTCTAAGAGCTGGATTTTTGCTATGTAAGCTAAGCAAAGAGTGTCTATAAGACCAACTGCCAGTATAAACCGTGAGCATTGAATTTCTGAGTTACCCTGATAGACACCACTTCACATGTGTTGTCACAATTGCAACTGGAAGAAAAAGGCATATCCTGAATGATGCCCTCCCAGCCAGAGATGATGGTTTTCAAGGGGCCCCCGGTGATGCCCTTAGGAGTGCCCAATATTACAGGGGTGGCCATGACCTTCACTGGGCATCTAAGGATGTCTCCCACTGGGCTGCCAGTCTCAACTTCTGGTGGAAGAATGCCTACGATGTCCCACATGGGGGACCCAGAAATGCTTTATTCTGAACCCCCAACAGCACCTTCTAACAGAGCCTCTTTCACACCTGAGAAATTATTGGCACCAACCACACCTGCCACTGAGGTCACGGCTGTGCTCCCTTCTCTGGAGCCAATGTTGCCCCCCAGAGATCCCCATAACCATGGGATGTCCCCAGCTGAGACCCAATCATTGCTGGCATTAGAATCTCAGAACTCTCTTATGAGTCAGCCAGACTCCCAGGCTGGCCCTTCCTGTCTGAGCAGTCCTACCCTGCTCCACAGAAAGCAGAGCCAAACTCAGGGGCCCAGGAAGGGGCTCCCAGATGCAGATCCCTAGCTCCAAGGCCTTTCTGCTGCCCATATGAGAACTGTGGAAAGGCTTATACCAAGCGCTCCCACCTTGTGACTCACCAGCGTAAACACAGGCGAGAGGCCGTACAGATGCTCTTGGGAACGGCTTTCTACCGTTCTGATGAGCTTGCACGACATACGTGGATACACATCTGATATCGACCATGTAAATGTGATCACTGTGGCTGAAAATTCATGAGATCTGATCATCTCAGGCAACACTGAAAGATTCATCAGCAGAGGCTAGGACCCTCAGACCCACAGGTCCACGAGAGAGAGATGGGTGGTTCTCCCCCAGATCCTGCCTGCTTCTGAGCAGCTCGTCTCTTTGGTAACTTGAGGAGGACGTTGGACTGGGGCAGATAAGGACAAGCCTCCTCAACCATCACCACCCACCACAGGTACCTAAAACCAAGCACTAGATTTTAAGAGGTCGATCCTGCCCTATTCTCCCCTGGGGTTGACTACCATGGCAACTCAGGTACTTTGTAGAACCTTGTTTCTGGACTTGGCAGGCCTGAGAAGAGAACTTGGCCAAGTTATCAGGGGCTGACATATCTGCTCCAGAGGTGATCTCT